>CM061145.1:11589834-11689834 GCA_030710495.1 Labroides dimidiatus
TGTAGCCGTTCAGTCATGTCACTCAGACACACACTGCTGGCTCCATGATGGCAGAGAGGATCATCGTTTGGTGTTATTTTATAGCCGAATACCAAAATACTGAAAGCTGCGATGCTTTCAAGAATAAATACGATTCTGTGGCAACACCACAAACTTATACAAACATCTAATAACACACCAAAAAGAGAACTCTGAGTCAAAGTACACAGATGAGGAGGAGAATCCACAAACTAACACCAGACCCCAGGATCAGAGACAGAAGTCATGAGCAGAGTCCTCTTAGCATGACCAACAAAATCCTTATTTAATATAAACTATTGAGACAGTCATATAATATGTTCAGCCAGTAGAAATAAATCTGAATGTATTATTTTACTGTAACTGTTTTCCTATGTGAAAAGTATCAGTATTGGTGATACTGGCCCTGTATTTACTCAGTATCTGACTGATACCATATTTTGCAGTATCACACACCACTAGCTTTGCACCATCAAAGTCAAACCTGGTTTTCATTTTAACACTCAATGAACTCATGAATTAAAGGATTGATATTCCAGCATCAGTAAGTCTTCTGGACTCAGGACTCAGCAGACTCAATGTTTCTGCTCTGTGATCAAGAGGAATGAACGGACAGACTGTCTTCCTCTCTCACTTACACACACACACAGGCACACACAAACACACACACATTTCCGCTCACTTCACGTGTAATGTAATCACCTGGGCTCTCCATGCTTCCTAACCCAATAAAGCTGACAGCCTCCAACACACACACACCATACACAATACACTCACAAACACACAAACAAGAACACACATCCTCCGGAACAACCTGTGATACATTCACCTCTCCTTTAATTTCATCCCCTCTTCCCGTTTTTTTTTCTTCTGTATTTCTGCAGATGTGTTTGCGTCTCGCAGCAGCAGTTGCAGATTCAATCTCCAGCTTCTGACTGAGTTCCTGTGATCCGCCTGCAGATAGCAGCAGCTAACCTTCGGGTCTCATTAGCCTCAGAGTCTTTTCTGGTCCAAGGTGTGAGAAGGAAGTGTGTGTGTGTGTGTGTGTGTGTGTGTGTGTGTGTGTGTGTGTGTGTGTGTGTGTGTTGGTGGGGAGGGTACAGGAGAGGAAGACAGGCAGAGACAGAGAGCTGGACTGATGGAGCTAAAAGGAGGAAACAGACTGAGGGTGGATTTTGTTGAAACTGATGAAAAAGTCCAAATGCAGGAGAACTTCTAGTGTGTTCCTTTACATGGAGGGTGACCAAGCATGGCGGCAGAACTGATCCCCTGAGCGCCGTCTGCTCCTGGCTGCAGTAGCTGTTGCTGCGGAACCTGTGCTCATCTTTCTTTTAGATAATCTTTTCTTTTATATGTTTTTACTCCAAAGTGGTGATCACTTTTCCAAGCAATGAGCATATGAAATGAATTTAATTGCACTGAAGCACAACTTCAGTAAAGCACTACTATAAAAGAAAGATTCCTGAACTGATACTCGTTCATTTTCTCTGCTTCCTGTCTTTATTTCCCACCCTTTGTATCAATACGCTGCTCTTTTCCATGGCCTCTTTGCCTGACTGAGGCGTGCATTAGCAGCTCTACCCTCCGCAACACACACACACACACACACACACACACACACACACACACACACACACACACACACACACACACACACACACACACACACACACACACACACCACCTCCACCAAACCTCAGATTCTCTTCGACTTTTCCTCTCCCCCCTTCCTTTGAAATCTGTCTCTCTCCTGCTTCGTCGCTCTCCAGCAGTTTCATGAACATGACTCAGGGCCCCTGTCTACAGAAAGAGAGAGAGAACAGGAGGAAGAGTGGAGAAAGGAGCTTGATGGTGGGGTGTTTAGAGAGAAGGGAGAGAAAGAGGTAGAATGAGAGGGGGGGGGAGAGGGAGAGATCGTAGATCAGAACCGTCATGATTGAGCCATCTGCTGTGAGGAGGCCAGTGAGATCAAGCACACACACACACACACACACATACACACACACACACATATACATGTGTGTTTAAAGATCACCACTGCCACCCCTTGGTCACTCTCTGACACTACGCCTCATCCTCCTCTCTCTTCCTCTGTCTGCTTGCCCCCGCTGCCACCCTGCAGGAACATGCCAACGAGAGATGAGACACGTAGCTCTGAGCATCGATCAGTCTGGTCTGGCTGTGGTGAGCCAGTGTTAAGCAGCGATTCTGTTGGCTCCACGGGGGGGGTTTTGTGCTCTAATATACGAGGTTTATCTCCACCTTACTCCTTTCTAAGAAGAGCAGAGCCTCACCAAGGATTATGAGGCTTTGGCTCTCTCAAAACATATTGAGTATACTGATGTGTTACAGACTCTTGCCAATGCTGTGATGCGCTACTGTAATCCTGCTTTTGCTGTTTCATTCTTGCCCTGCAGTTAAATGTGATTTGCTGTACACCGTCTGTTCCTCTGCGTGGCGTTGGGTGGCTGTGTGTTGTTGTGTTTGTACATGCCAACACTCTTCTTCATTCTTTCCTCTCCGCTCAGATCTCTCCCCTCACTTTCTGACAGCAACCTGAAACGATGTCCAGTCTCGTTCAGCTGCCTAACCTTTAATAGATTTATAAAAGCTCCCCTCTCATTGGCCAGAGTGGGCCATTTCATCCTATTACAGATTAGCACACGGCTGAGTGGCGAAGGAAGTGCTCTTTATATGCTAATGAGAAGATAATGTATGTATGAAGCTGCAAAGTCCATCCAGTACCCCATTGGAAGGATCCGGGGTGGCTCAGTGTGCTGAATCTTGAGGTGGTCCTCTCTCCATCATGCTCTCCGTCAATTCACAAACACCTGGAGTGTGTGTTTGTGAGCTTTGGTACAACATCGTGGTTGACTTCAGAGTGTTTGATGAAGAGCCGCTGTGCTGAAACATCACTCTGGAGCTTTATTTAATAAGTGTTCACAGGAGCACAGCAGGATGTTTGCTTTTTATACCTGACCTCAGTTTGTTGGTTAAAATAGATAATAGCAACTTTAGCACATATCACAAGCCCTGTTATTTGCCAACATACTTTGGAATCTACTGAGTATGAATCCCTTCTGTGTCGGATGTGTGACATTATTTCTTGTGATATAGAATTAGCAGCAGTAGCTCTAAAGAGCATATCCTGAAATGATCCTCAGTGATGAGAAAATGCTTGTTTTTGGGTCCCTTTTAACCTCACAAACATTCAGTTACTCTTCATATCATTTGGTTTAGGAGAAGCAGTTGTTGCTTTCTAGTTGAAAACCCTGAAAAAAGGGAACAATATCACCTTCATGTCTGCACAGTGAAGGTATGAAGAAATGAAGGTAAAAGTAGCAGCTAGTTAGCCAAGTGAAGCATAGCCAAGCACTCGGAAATGGCCCGATGTCTCCCATTATATGTTTTATCTGAAAAATCTAATTCATACCAAGTGCAAAGTGTGAAGTTTCAATTCACCAGACTAATTATGGGGCTGCACGGTGCCACACTAGTTAGCTTCGCTGCCTCACAGCAGTAAAGTCACCAGTTTGAATCCCAGTTTGGGCAAAGTGGGCCTTTCTGTGTGGAGTCTGCATGTTCTCTCTGTGCAGGTGTTGGTTCTCTGCAGGTACACAGTCTTCCCCCCACAGTCCAAAATCATGCTCATGAGGTCAAATGGTGATTCTTAGTTTGTAGGCCCCATTTACACGACAATGGTTTTATGACAATGGTTTTAGGATGAAACGCAAAGGTATCGTTAAAACGACATTTTAGCTATTTTAGTTCTGAAATGTTGCTGTGTTAGGCTCCAGCCACCCGCGACCCTGAACAGGAGAAGCGGTATAGAAAATGGATGGATGGATGGATGGATGTTGCTGTGTAGACAGCTGGAGTTTTCGGTCAAACGCTGACGTCATACTCCACTTTGCACATTCCACTTTAATTGTAGGAACTCTTAATTGGCATGTGAGAACTGGACAAAAACAACGGTTCAATGGTGGACTACAGTGTTGTGCTGCTGAATCTGCTGACTGTCTTTCAACAAAATGTTCATCTGCTGCTCCACTTCTGATCAGCCCAGCTCTTCTTTGGTGTAGGGCTACCAAAAGACTCTACAGTTACATCACCAACTACAGGCCTGGCATGCATACTACAGCGTCAACCCAATTTTTTCACTACGTTTTTTTTGTGTTTTTCGAGTGAAACGTCGTGTAAACAGGGCCTAAATTGCCTGTAGGTGTGAGTGTGAGCATGGAGGGTGGTCTCTGTGTGTCAGCCCTGTGATTGGCTGGAGACCAGTCCAGGATGTACCCGCCTCTCACCGTAAGACAGCTGGGATAGGATCCAGCCACCTGCGACCCTGAACAGGATAAGCGGTATAGAAGATGAATGAATGATCATTAATTATTACTTCTGAGTGATGTGCTCTAAAAGTAATGAAGCAAATAAAATTCTGCACTGAGGTTCTCACAAAAAAGACACAGGCAATGCACATGCTAGCATAAAAGTACACGATGAGAATCATGTTTGATACAGACTTAAAAGCAAGGTAATAAATGTGGGTCTTAAGGTGTTTTTGAAAGCCTTGACAGAGTCTGCAGGTCTAATGACCTCTGTTAGATTATTACAGAGCTATGAAGATGATGTGATGATGATGTGTTGCATTGTCTATTTTCCATAACTGGAGATCTGAGGGGTCTGGTGCTGTTGGGAAGTCCAAAGGTATATTTTGGAGAGACTGTAAACAACCAGGAGACCTTACAGATGTATTCTGAATGAATGACAGGTGATGTGGTGACATTACTTTGACCTTGTTCATGACTATGCTGCAGTGTTTTCAACAAGCTGCATGTTGGAAATTGTTGTTTGAGAAACGTTGAAGCAGAGAGCTTTGCAGAGATCCAGCCTGGATTATGTTTGTTCATGAATGAGTCTCTCTGAATCAGAGGATCAGGTGATGGCCCACATCAACCTGACTTTTCCTGGCTCCATTACCCTGTTTTTCAGAGCTGTGTCTGATCATGTTTTGACCTTTTATAGGTGAATATCTGAAGACACTGAATCCTAAAATAGGCTCATTTCCATGTATTTCCTTCCCGATTTTTAGCACTGAAACTAAGCTAACTAGCCGCAGGTTTTAGTTGTATGTTTGATCTGATATAACAATCTTCTCCTTCACCTCACAGTTAGACATCAAATAGGGACATCTCAAAAAAATGTCAAAATATTCCTTTCACCTGGTTTGATGATAAAGTGATTGAAAGGTCACCAAGCAGTCCCTCTGACCTGCTCTCTCTCTCTGTCTGTCTCTGTGCAGGAACAAGGTGTGGTGGGAATGTCACGGCAGCCTGGCGCAATCCCACCTCCTCACCCTGCTGGTGGTGTTGCCTCAGGGGTGGGACCCAACCAGGGGTCGGGTCCGCCTCCGGGCTACGTGGGTAACCAGCAGCAGGCGGCCATGATGAAACAGATGATGGCGATGGAGCAGGAGAAGAGGGTACAGATGCACATGATGGAGCAGCAGAAACAGCAGCTCTTCAGAGAGCAGAGACAACAGCAGCAGCAGCAGCTACTGGCTGAACAGGTGAGTCAGTACACAGCGGTGTGCAGTGTGACGTGGCGGTGAATGTGTCCAGGCCTGCAAAGTGTGTGTGTGTGTGTGTGTCCTGTTGATTCAGCAGCTCATCCTCTCCTCTTCCTCGCTGTTGTCTTGTTGCATGTGTAATTACCCTCACGCAGCCCCCCTCTCCACTACTTCTTTTTCATCTCTCAGTGTGTGTGTGTGTGTGTGTGTGTGTGTGTGTGTGTGTGTGTGTGTGTGTGTGTGTGTGTGTGTGTGTGTGTGTGTGTGTGTGTTTTGGGCTCTTGCCACCTGCTGTGATAATGTGGTGTTTTCTTTTTATTTCTCTCTCTGTGAGGGACTGGAGTGTTAAAGAGTTCTGAACTCTGAAGTCACCACCCACCATGTTGGTTTTAATTGGATCTACAAAAACACACACAAACACACACAAACATAGGTGTCTGAAAGGACCCTGATGGGAATAAGCTTATGTTGTTACCTTGATATCATCACTCTATTTAAATGAGCAACACCTCTGCTTTCAAGGCACCAATTCAGCGGCTGCTTTTTATGGGATTTTTCTGTTTAATTTTCATCCCTGCAGCCCAGAGAGGTCTGTGATACTCCATGAAGCCTGCCTCTGGCTTTGAGCACTGATCAGTGGGGTTGTTAAATGTGCAGGGGAGCAGCATGCAGAAGTGGACACTCATGGTACCCAAAAAGCTGCGTCTCTTACGCTGCTTTTCTGCAACGTTCTCCTCATTCTGCATGAAACAAGAATCTGTTTTATTTCTGCCGTACTGAACATCAGTCACTGCTGCGCAGAACAAAAGTTACCTTTTGGTTAATTCAGTCGTTAGATTTTTTAGATTAAATATTCTGGGCTGCATGGTGGAGCAACAGTTAGCACTGCACCACCAAGGCTTCAGGACTTTCTCATTTTGGTGTCATTAACTGTTCTTTCTGTGAGTTTGTCTTTTCTTGTGTAGTATCCAGAAGGTCAACGTATGAAAGAGTGAATAATAAAGTTTAAACATTAACCTGTTTGTCTTTGTGTGTGTGTGTGTGTGTGTGTGTGTGTGTGTGTGTGTGTGTGTGTGTGTGTGTGTGTGTGTGTGTGCAGCTTCAACAGCAGCAACATCTCCCCAGACAGATGGGCCAGGGCCAAAGGACTCCATATCCTCAAGTCAATCAGTACCAAGGTGAGACCAAGCAGCAACCAACAGTCTACAAATATGAAGCCCAAATGTTAAAAAACAGCAGTTCATCGGCTGCAGAAACACCAGAAACCACATACACGCTCAGAATTACTTTACAGCTTTTTCACAACTTGTTATTTTTTTAAAACTATTAAATGTTGTAAGTTTGCCAATAAAAGAGCTGACCTGATGGAGAGGTGAGCACCCTGTAGCTGTCTGCAAAGAGACTAAAGCCTTGTTTCTATCAAGCGGTCCATCATGGATCAGTACAGTTTGGTATGGGTGGGATCAGATTTCACAGCTAACTGGGCCCTTTTTGGTAGGCGGAGTGTAAGATGGAAGCCAATAGCTGCGTCAACTACATAAGAGCGTGACGGTGTGACAGTGTCACTTCACAAAATTAGTGTCAAAAAAGAAATGAAAGAAAAAAAAGAATCATTGGTTGTTAAAGCAAAAGGGAGCTGTGTTTAAAGGTAAAGCTGCCGGGGGAATTTGCTTCGATCAGAGGGCTGGATCTTCCTCGGGCTGGAGCGCATCTGCCGGACTCGCCTGGAAAAGATACAGATTTGTGTGTTTGGGGATGTAGCTCAGGGTGAGAACTTTAACTTTTGTGTTTTTTGGGCAGCTAATTTTTTGTTAGACCGATTGGTGACAGAGAATTGGAATACTTTTGCTTTTTTCTTCTTTCTGGGACTGAGGATTATTGGACATGAGCTCAACGGATTGCGGTTGGGCAGTGATGCAAACCAAACAGGGACGTTTAATGGATGAAAAAGACTTGTCAGACATTAAGGCTAAAAGCATCTACCTTCTTATTTTGTTTGGGAAACATTTTTTGTTAATTTTGGGGCGATCAATTTTTAAGTTAATGGGGTATTTTGTTTACAATTAAATTTTGTTTGTTGGAGTGAGCTGAATGCTTCTTGAGTTTCAGGTATATGCTGGGATAGTTTTCAAACTATTAAAACAATCAAACTAAATTAAAACTTACGGCTGTCACACAGGAAGTGATGATTCTTTCAACCAATCAACAGACTGCAGTGTTGCTAGCGCCACCTTCTGGTGTCGGATCAGTATGTCTGACACTCCAACAGAAGGGAACAAAAAGTGGGACGGTACAGGTCGGTTATTTGGGGACCTGTCCTGGTTTTAGTCAGTGGAAACACCACAAAATGCGTACTGTACCGAGATGAACCAAATTGAACCACTTGGTGGAAACGGGGCTTTAAGTCTTTACCTCATCCTAACTTAAAGGTAGGTTGAGTCAAACCTTTTGGAAATGGCACCTGCCGATAATAAGCTTCAAAACTCTGGTTCAGAGACAGATGGGGGATGTCGGGAGACTACGTCCAAATACTTTACAGTCTGAGACAGCAATGTCTGCATGCAATATGTGTAAGTTACATAAATAATCTTATAATACACTGGAGAAGACCTGACCTCGATTCTTCGTCACAGAATGGATGATCACATCAACAAATAGATGTTTCGGTGAATGACTATTTGATTCTTTTATAGGATCCAGATGGTCCGATCACACATGTATAATAATATGGTCTATATGATACAGTGCCAAGACATTAAACAGATTCTTCAGTTTACTCACAGCCATATTCAGAGACAGCTCGACACACAAACACATAAAAACATGTATGCAAACAGCAGCGCTGACTTCACGTCACCCCCAACCCAAAGCTCAGCCTGTCTGTCTGTCTCTGTCAGACGCATCAGTTGGCGCTCAGATACTCTTCAGCCTCAATCTTTCTCTTTCCTTGCTCTCTCCCTCCCGCTCTCTAGAAAAAAGAAAAAAAAAGTAGAATATTCCTCTCTCTGCCTGTTACCACGGCAACTTGTCTGTCCTGGATCCCCCAGAGTTCCGGTGAAGTCAGAGAGATGGATGAGAGGAGGGAAATGGGAGAGAAAAAGGTAGATGGTCTCGTAGGTTGGAGAGGTGTGGAAGAGAGGGAGAAATGGAGAGAAAGAGATGAGTGGGTGAGGGGATGATGGAGAGATTAAGACATATATTAAGAGCGAGGAGGGAGAGTCAGGATGAATCCATTTATAGCCATCATTGTCTGTCTGCAAGTCTAGAAGATAATGTGGGGAAGAGGGGGCTGCAGCATGGAGCCGGGGTTTGCAAATCTGCATGTTGGCTCAGACGTTGTGCAGCGTTCCTGTGATTTATCAGCTCTCCAAGTATCACCTGAATCAGAGCGCTCCCTGTTCACTTTATATGCGGTGTAGATCTGGCTCTTTAGTCACGCTAGATTACCTCCGACTCTGTTCACTCCTTGCTTACTTTCGAGTCTGGAGTGTATGATCCCCTACGTTTGGACTCTTCTTACAGTTTCAGTCCTGGCTGTGAGGTGAGGGATTAGTGGAATGATGTCAGGAGTGGGTTTATTAGAGGATTTAGAGCCATTTCGACACTAGCGGACCTCCCCGGCTCAGGGACGACTGAGCTTGGGGAAAGGAGGAAGAGAAGTGCTGGCGCTTATGTTTAGTTTTATTTTAGCTCCATTTTTATTCAAAGTAAACTCAGGGGGGAGCATTTGTTTTAGAGCAGTGCTTCCCAACCTGGTGTGCCGTGAAGGTATTGCAAGTGGGCTGCCAAATCATTTCCAAAACCGTTAGATTTTTTGTGGGGGTGGGGGATGTAATCATATAAAAATAAAAATGTTGCAACATGTTACATATGCTGTGTCGCGTGGAGCTTCCAGTATGTTTCTCCTGTATTCAGTTCAGTCCTTTATATTCAAAAGTGCTCTGAGGGCGCACTATATGGCAGGGTTCCCTCTACATGTCAGTAATCATTGCCTACTGCCACACCAAAATAAAAGCTGCTGTGCCTTCAAAATTGTGATCTTTTAGTCTTGTTGTTTTAAATGTTGGTTACATTGTGCAGGGCTCTTGTACAAGTAACCAAAATTCTTAAGAGTGCCGCTAACATTTTTTTTTTTTTTTTGGTTGCACTGCTGCACCTGACACTGCCCAGAAGAAAACACATTTCTTTAACAAACACACATTCTCTGTGTTCTCCTGTGACTGAACTCACACTAAACTAATAAGAGACGGAGCTCGGGCGGATCTTTGCCGGTCACAATTCTCAGCTCTCTGCAAAGTGCACGGCAAGGTTTAGCCCCAGTGTGGGCACAAAAGACACAAAGGTACTGGAGAAAATCAGCTCTGCACAGATACAAGTTTATCATCTAACTCTATTGTTTTAACTCTATCTTATATATGATGCACATCACAATGTAAATATCCAGGGAGTCACAGAGGAAACCTTTGCTGTGCTCACATTGTGAATTCACTCACGCATTTTAGTCAGCTGATCCTCCTGCCCTCCTACAGGAGTCTCCTATCTGCTCTCTTGGACTGAAGTTTTAGTTTGACCATCATTGCGCTCAATCTTTCAAATTCAACAGAGCAGTTTTCCTTCACTTTTGGTTGAACAAACCTGAAAGCGTGTCAGATTTCATACCACACTCCTGCTCTCCTGAATAAGTCCAAATAATACCTCAGAGTCAGGAACTTCTTTCAGCTTCATTATTTGTGTTCTCTGGTTTTAATTCTGTGATTTTCCCTCCTAGGTCCTCCTCAGGATCTTGCATCCAGAAGCCAGGCTCTCCAGAACATTCGGGCTGTTCGTCTGCTGCAACAGCAGCAGCAGAACCAGCAGCAGATGGTCCAAATGAGTTCTGTTCAGGGCCAGGGGGGCTCAGTGGGACCCCAGAATGACATGGGCTTACCCTACGGCAACCAAGGGTCCAATCAAGGCTCCCTGTACGGACTCAATCCCTCCATGAGCCAAATGATCCACCAGCAGCAGCACCAGAGCCAAAGTGTCCAAGCCTCCATGGGACTTCCACCGCAGCACAACTCCAGCGGAGGTCCTCCACGGCAGGCAGGAGCAGGTCCCGGCGTTGGAGGTATGCCTGGAGGTCCTGGAGGTGGTGGAGCTGGAGGGTACGGAGGGCAGGGGATGTTGATGAATTCCTTGAGCCAGCAACCCCTCAAAGGCCCTCCCAACGCCAAAGCTCAAGCACAGAGACTGCAAAGCATGCTGGGAGCAGGAGGAGGTGGGGGAATGGCAGCGGGTGGCTGGCCGCAGCAGCAAGGACAAAGTCTGCAGGCCATGGGGGGAGGAGTCGGAAGGACTACAGGAGGGGGTGGAGGAGACATGGTGGGGTTCAGCTCTGCACAGGGATATGGGATGCAGCCTGGTCAACCCTCACGTATGGCTAAGCAACACTTTCAGGGCCCGGGCCAGGGGATGAGCCAGGGAATGGACCCCAGAGTGGGCAACCCAGCAGCCAACATGGGGGGCCCAATGATGGGCCCTCACATGGGCGGTCAGCCCAGGACCAACCAGCCAAGGCCCATGGTCATGAACCAGGGGATGAACCAGGGGGTGATGGGCCAGGGCATGGGTGGGATGGCAGGGTTCGGGCCAGGTCCTGGTGGGCCTGGATTAGGGGCAGGGGGAGGGGGAGGTGGACCTTACGGACCAGGGGGAGTTGGGGTTGGAGGTCAGCCTCCTGGCTACCAAAGGACAGCCAATCAGGACATGTCATCCTATGGTTACGGAGGCGGGCCCTCGGGGGGAGGAGCCTTTGGACTTGGTGATGGTGCAGGGGCTGAGCTGGACTCAAGTGATGGGTGGATGGAGGAGTTTTTCCCGAGCCAATAGCCATCAGTGAAACTGGAGATGACTTTTACTGGATGAACTGAAACAAATGTTGAAACCTGAGAACCTAAAACAAGACGAGTGACGAGATGTGGAATGGCATGTTTTTACATGAGCAGGATTGGAAATGAGTTGTCCTGTCATGTTTTTGTGTGTGAGTGTGGGTGAGAGAGTGTGAGATGGAAGGAGCAGTCATAATGTCACACGCATATTGATGAAAAACCAGTATAGAGATTAAGAGGTGTGTTTCATTCGTTTACTTTTTTTTTTCTCCACTGAAAGAATTTTTCTCATGTTCAAGTGTTTGAAAGCGAGCCCCGTTTACACAGCAGCGCTTTGAGCCCAGCTTCAGCAGGGGCTGACTGAACACCGCAGACTGATGAAGGGGGAGGAAGACTTGTTCTCAAGACAGTAATTTATTTGTGTTTGTGTGTTTGTGCCACCCAGCTCAGTGCTTCAGATCTCTCAACTATGTGAGGAGCTGAAGGGAGAAGAAAGCACTCTCAGCGCTCCCATTTCCTTCCTCAGATTTGTGCCCCCCGTACACACACTCACACACACAGCAGCAGCACATACACAAAACTCTCTCTCTCTCTCTCTCTCTTTCTTGCTGTGTTCTCTTCATTTTTATCTTTCTTTCCCACCTCATCTTTCTTTCTCTTATTTTTCCTTCTGTCTCTCTCTCTCTCCCTGTCTTTCTATATTTTCTCCCTGTCTCTCTTAACCTCCATTCCTCCCCCCTCTTCTTTCCTGTCTTCTCTCTGAGTCTTGTTCCTTGCTCTCAACACTGCTTTCTCTGTTGCAAAATTTTAAACATCCCAAAACGTTAAATCATATTCCTCCACAAGCGTAGTCTGCCCTCTAGTGCGTTACTTAGGTACGACCGAGGATTAAGGCCATGTTTGTTTGGTTGTTGTTGTTTTTTTTTTTAAAAAGTAAATTATAAGAAAAAAGTCATAAATATACGAGAATAAAGTCAGAAGTTTCTGAGATTAAATTCATGAATTGATTTAAATTCTGTTAAAAAAACAAACTTTATTCTGAAAGGTTGTTTCATAGGAGCGTCCATCCTCCTACTCAAAAAGGATGAAGTGAGAGCGTCTTCTTGATGAAGTTGTGTTGAGTTCCAGCTTTGACAAACAGCCTTCTTAATATCTCTGACAATAGTTTGTTAGAGAACCTGGAGCTTTCTGATGAAGGCAGCTGAAACATGGAGCACCGTAGGCTACAGAGGATTAGGACCAAGTTAAAACCTAAAGTAGAACTTCACAAGATGCTCCATGTTCCTCATTTCTGTACAGGCGGCTGCTGCTCTTCAGACAGACAAGATACAGACCAAAATAACCAGATTATTCTACTAAATTTAGGAGATTATTCTCATTAATCTGTGACTTTATTCTCCTAAATTTGACTTTTTTCTCATAAATATCTGAACCCTGCGTCGTAGGGAATAACCTGAGTGCTGAGAGAGGTTTTGTTTTTCTTTTTCTTTTTCTTTTTGGTGTGGGGGTGTCTTAATTTTAGTGTGAAGCTGTTGGATGTCAAGTGTGCATAGAGAGGAGGACAAAAGTGTTTTAAATGATCTGAGAGAAAGAGGGAGAAAGAGAGAGAGAGAGAGAACAGGCAGCTAACGCAAGCACTCAGACTCCAAAGCTTACACACACACACACACACAAAAACACACACACCCCAACGTTAAACCAACAAACAGACAAACAAGCATCACCCTGGGAGGATAAGCAGTTGTGTGAGCGGCAGCTAAACAAGCTAATATCACATTAACCCTTCCCGCCTGTGTGACACAAACCACATCACAGGCTTCAGGCTATCAGATGGCAGAACGATCGCTGGTCACTGAATGTACTCGAGCACCACAAGTGGCTTCTTCTTTCAGGGGGGGAAAAAGCTCAATGAAAGCCCTGCCCCGTCGTTTTGTTTGTTGCTGTGTTTTATGGCTCACAAAGATGATGGTCGTTGATTAAAAGAAGAAAAAAATAACTGATTAAATTATCCTTTTTTTTAAGTTTGTGTTGTCTTTTGTAAAACTTGTTCGTCCTCCTCTTGCAGCACAGCCTTTCCTCAGCCCCGCTTTACGTTGTGGCTTTTCTTGTACAGCAGCAGCAGCAGCTATGGAACGCCCTCGCTCCGAACTAGAACGTAACTGTGCTATAATGTTACACTACTGTGAAGAAATATGACGTGTGCCCTTCCAGCGCTTTCCTAGGAAACTGAACCACTGCTAAAGCCTTGAGTTTGATTAATCGTCAGAAGCTTTTTAAACAGCTGTTTAGGCTTAAAGGGTAGCAACTGTTGGCGCCAATTAGCATTAAATCAACCAGTGCTTCCTCTGGAGTCTGTCTTTCCCCTTCTCTGAGCTTATTTAGGGCAAGTGTTCAGGCGTTACTCCGGGCCTTGTGGCTTGTCATCATCAAGCTGACCACTCTTCTGTCCCTGAAAGCTGGGTAATAAATATCTCTGAGAGTTTTTTTTTTTTTTTTTAATTAACACAGTAGTTGCTGGTAAGATGACACCTTACTTCTCCGTCAGTTTCTTAATCTTGTTTTCGAGATGAATGGGAGTGTGTTTGTTTGTGCATTAATTTGTATTTAGCTCATCAGAGTGAAAGTTTGGAGGATGATGCTGTAATCAACAAACCAAAAAGCCTTCTTCTGTGTAAACTAACTCTTTGCCATCAACGCATTTGTTCTTATGGTTGTTGATGTTGTATAATCCAGCCCTTTAAACTTTAAATCTCCCGCCTCTCATCCTGTAAGCGTTCAGTAGCACCCCCAAGTGAGGTTCTGTACTTTGAGTTTTGTCATGTTTGAGGAGTGGAGGTCCTCCGTTTCACTGCAGAGGATCCTGCTTTTATCTGACCAGCAGGTCCCTGTCGAGGCCGGAATTGTTTGAGCCTTCCTTGCGCAGGAGATGCAGCGGCGCTCTCACTGTTTCAGTGACTCCGCTGCTCATGCTTCCAAAACTTTGATACATGCTCCTGCAGCCTACTCCAGGCAGGCTCAAAGAGTCCCAGAGCAGTGAAACGGAGGCGGTGTTAGGTTTACCACTCCAGGCTGGAGGCAGGAAGTTAGAGAAACACCTCTGGGTCAGTGTTAAGGTCACGAGGCCTTTCTGACCCTTTTGTCTTCTGTAGAGTAAGGGATCATGAAATGGTATGAAATCCCTTCAGGACGAGAAAGGAAGCTTCCTCCAAATATTGTTATGTATCGGGACCAAGTCTGTAGACAACATTTTAACAAAACTGTTGTTGTTGTTCTTTGTTTTATTTTATTTGTTGTTTTTTTTACTGGTGCTGACATATATGTGATTATGAGAAAAAGTATATAAAAGATAATTGCTATTTGTAAATATGTTTTTACAGGTTTAAATACATCAGATAATACAGTCTCTACTCTGTAAAGAATTTACTGTTTGTTGGAAAATAGAGAAGTATTTTATTTTGAAGGTTTTTTTAATTTCACGTTTAACCCATCTGAGCTATGCCATTGCACTTCAGACAATGTCTTACTACTAATTTGTATTGTAAACCTCTCTTTTGGGAATTTTTTTCATTTGTTTTTTTTTGTTTTTTTCTAGTTTGAGATTTGACTCTGTTCCTAAGCAGTGCTTATTTCTTTTTATCCTGTACAGAATTCTGAAATGTTAACAAAAGAGAACTCCAAAAGACTTTTTTTGTTTGTTTTTTCCAAAAAGATACAATAAAGAGAGAATGTTCTCGAGGATCATATTAAATCAATCTGTCTGTTGTGCGTTGGGTTATTCCTGAAAAAGTCTGCAAAATCTTCACCATGAACTCTTAATTCAAACCAGGTATGAAATTTATAGACTCCAGGTAATGAATCAAGTCTGCAGATATGAGGACTTGAAGACAGGTCTACAAAAATATACATGGGTCATTCCACCCAGTATGGGCCATTTGTGTCCCCAGGAAATCAAATGTATAAATGCATCATAAAATTAACTGTAAAATAGATTTTGTATTAAGCCAAAATAATTTAAAAAATTAATTTAAAGTACCTGAAACACTGGAAAACAGCATTTGTTGTCTGTCCCTTAGAATTTATCGTGAATTATAATCATTTAAATCCTTCAGAGATGTAATATTTTTACATATTTGTTACTCTGTATCCCAACTATACTTTAACTTTATTTTCTTAAAAAGAAAGAAAGAAAAGAAAAAACAATTTTATTAAAATTCAGACTTCAGTGGTGTCCCTGGGGTTTCACTATAGGCTGTATAATTAATAGACGTAGTCTCTGTGACGTCACCTGTCTCTCTGAAACAAAGTTTTGAAGCCAAACGTCCGGCACAGCCATATTGGAAATGAAGCAGGCTTTGAGTCTCTACAATAACAGCAATAGGGCGCCCAGCAATCATGTGAGCTGAGCTGTGCCTCTGATTGGACAAACTGGTGATCTTATTATTGTCTAAACTGCCCAGTTAGAAAAAAATTCACCCCCCATACAGTGTATGTATGGAGGTTCAAATCTCAGCTCAGTTCTGTTGCCTCAATTATTTTTGTAAAAAAGATTGTTGAATCACTGTTATGTGCTTAGGGCTAAAATGCATAAATGCTATTAGCAATATTTCATATATTTGCTAATTCTCTGCTAAAAACTCATTCCTGTTTCATTCAGTCCTGTAACTCAAATGTGGAGTAACAGGACTGAGGACCAGGAGCCAGTAGAGTCCTCTAGTCAACTGATTTATTAGTGTGAATATTAGTTCATGTAATGCTGATTTTTAGGATTTTTACATTTCAGAGTTTTAATGACTTAAATTGTTGAGATTTAAGATCAGTTTTATAATGTGAATATAACACATACAGGGAACTGAGCTGCCACAAAGTGCTGCAGAAAAGCAGCAGGAAGTAAGATGACAAACTCTGAAACATGTTTATTAGACGTCACAAGTTTTGGTAACAGGGATGAGAGAAATGCAACCATCTTCAGCTGAGGAACCGTGTAACTAGTTCATTTCCTGCGCAGCCCTGAGTCATACATTCACAAATTTGTTAGATCACCACCCAGTGTCAGGTGTCTGCTGCCCTAAATTAACAGTTTATTGCTGGTTATCAAATATTTTCTTTTGTTTCTGTAATGATTAATCCACCAGGATGAGAAAGCTCTTTAATCAAAATCACAGCTTTCATGCTAAATAATAGTTGTTCCTGATGTGTTTCAGTGGTTGAATGTTGTTCTTAATTACTTTCTGAATCTTCAGAGAAATTTCTGTTTTCTGGCTCAAATTTGGGTAAAAAACATCAGAATCAAAGCGCCTCATGATGCTGGATGCTTTTCTTTCATTCTATGGTAAGTGGTCTGATGATTTTTTAAGTATGTCCCTCAAGGTCCATGAGACAATTACCTTCCATATCAAGTCTGCTGGAGCATATCGTTACATTTTTACATGCTGTTGTTTCATTTTTTTTTCCCCTTTTGCATAAAACTTTTGCTTTACGTTAATACAACCCTTATATCCCAGTCATTTAAAAAACATACAGACTTATGTTCAGACTAAATAAACAAATGCTAAAAGTATAATACCCCCACCACCCCTACCACCAACAAAAATTATACATCCTTTTTTTTAAATACAGAAATGTCTTGGTTATATTTTTTAAAAACATAAATGTGAAAAACGTGATGACGTGTATTTAATGTGACAGAGGAAATGATGTGAACAACCACAGTCTGGATCATAATTTTTATGCTGAATTTCTGCAAACACATTAGCAGAAGAGAACAGGACTTTGGGACATGTTGAAGATGCAACATTTCAGTGTTAAGATTCTATATTTGATTTTGTTTTTCCTTGAAGTTATTTATTTCTTTATCTTTTATGTTTATATTGCACTAACTGCATTCTGCTGAAAACTCTTTTCAGTTGTTTTGATTTAATTATTTCATTATTTTAGTTTTAATTTTTTGTTTTTCATTGTTTATATTTATATTTCTGAAACGTTCAAAGGTTTATGTTAAATATTTTTGTTTTCATTATGCACATTTCAGCTTTAGAAAATAAGTGTTAATTCTTTGAAAAAAAACTTTGATTATTCATAACATGATGTCGATATCCACCTTTTTCCCGACTACCCATAGTTCATAGTGGTTTCTGGTTTTGCTCTTCAGGTTGACCGTTCTGTTTACGTTGCCATGGAAACCACAAAGCTGATGATGTTAGCCTAGCTGTCATACTTGCCCTAATAACCGGCTTTTAAAAGCAAGAAAATGACAAAATGAACAAAAAATTGGAGGTGGGGTCATAGTGCTGATGTTTTTTTAAAAAAGTTTACACTGAGCCCGGTCTAGCATTAACGACTTCATGCGAGTTGTTTTGAGCTAGCTTGCCGGTGGCAACCAGCAGGTGGAAGTCAACATCCATCGGCTTCTGAAGAAACAGGTGTATATACTGATCAGAGGGGCCCCTGGTGAATTATTTGCCTAGGGCCCCAAGAAACTCTAGAATCGCCCCTGCTAATATGTGAACAATGCAGTTAGCACACCATAGGTCACCAGCACTGTGGCTGAGTCTCCTGATCCTGAATCAGTGCCAAGTCTTGAGTTTAAGCCTGAGACCAGGTTTAGTCCCCTTTGCCTGAGGGTTTTCATATTCAACACATAAACACATGATTTGTGGAGTCTCCTCAAGCGTCCTGATAGGACATTTTGCCGAAGAGAAAACCTCAATGAATGACTCCAGTGAAGAGAATAAAACATTTAAGAGGTCAATGGATCAGTCAGTCTGAGCTGCTCTCCACTTAACTAAGTCCTGCCACAGTCTGTGTAAGAATCATCAGTGTTTAAGTTCAAGTGAGCTCATAAATCCTGAAATGTGAGACTCAAGTCAGTCTGTGGCCTGGATTTCAGCTCTGTAACACAGCTGTGAGGCCAGAGGGACCAGGTTTGGGCCAACGTTGCTAGCTCGTTCGGGATTGCCAGATGGCTGGAATATTTAGCTGTTGTTTCACATAATGAACATGAGCGACATTACATTCCTTGCTTTTGAAAGGAAACTTAGCTGAAACAAACAACTAGTTTAAATGATAAAAAACCCGGCGTAATTGAGGCTGCTCGTCCACCCAAATACCCAAAGTACACAACATTTACTCAAACCTTCAGACATGAATTTGCATAATAATGTCATTAACATGTATGAAAATAAGAAAAATTGGTGGCATGGTGATAAAAAGGTGTGTTTGTGTTTGTGTGTGTGTGTGTGTGTGTGTGTGTGTGTGTGTGTGTGTGTGTGTGTGTGTGTGTGTGTGTGTGTGCGTGTTGTCTGTAGACAATGGCACAATGGAGACAAGCAGTAGGCCTACTTTAATTTCATTTCAAGGTCAAAAGACTGACAAAGACAGATGCAGGCACTTCATGTTGATCCCAGAAGCAGACTGACTAACAGCTTCAGTAATGTTTCGTCTAACAGAGCAGATTTGCATAATTAGACGTGCATATGCTAAAGAGTAGAGCCTTAATTCTGTCTGGCAGCAACAGCTACGATGAATCATCGGCTCACAGGCTCCCTGTTGGTGTCACTAGACAGACAGACCACACGCAGGGCCATGACACCTTTGATGTAATCCATCTTTTTTTTTTCTTCACAATACACCCCTTTCAAATTCACTCCTCCTCGGCTCTGTAAGCCACACCCCCTTTTCTTCATATGTGCTCTTTGTGGACGAACGTGGACATCGACTCCACCTCACATCCTCTTATTCCTGCAGCGTGTTTCCATTCCAGTTTCTCTGGCTGCTTCATTTCTCCTCAACTCTCTACCTCCCACCCCCCAGCATCACACACACACACACACACACACACACACACACACACACACACACACACACACACACACACACACACACACACACATAAACTCATACACATCCAGAACAGTCCTGCATCCCATCTGACATTGATAAATTGAGACTAACAGAGATGACAACATCATTACTCATGTTCAGTAGCGACACCACCCAGGACAGGAAAAAACGAGAGGAAGAGGGAGGATGAAGGACAGGACAGGAGGAGGGAGGGAGACGGGGAGTGAATGGGTGGAGTGGGGGGGTTAGAGGTGTTTGCTGCATCCACCCCAACATCCACTTTAACATCTCCAGAGAGTGCAGTGTTAAGGTGTGAAAAAGAAGAACCGACTGTCGCAGGTGCCTGAAGACTGAAACTCGTCCGTCAGACTACAGTCTCTGTTGAGATAAACAATCATCGTCTTTATCACTAAATACGCTGCTCCTTCTAACTAATCATTTATTGTTTAAAATGTCAACTGTGATAATAAATGCTTATCACCACAATACCAGTGTTACAGATTTAATTTCTAATGTACACAGTTAAAGAAAACAGCCTCAGTTTGTATAAATATTCATTTACCCTTTATAAAGGTACCCTTGAAGGAGTTGGAGGATGATGCATCGGGTTGTAAATGCTTTGCTGGCTGATTTTTCTGATGCTACATTGATATGATGATCTGTTTTTGTCATTGTTTTGTGTTGTTTGTAATTGTGTTCTGTGACTTGCTGCTGTCTCGTCCAGGACACTCTTATAAAAGAGATTTTTAACCTCAATGACCTTTTCCTGGTTGAATAAATTTTAATTAAATGAAAAATATAAATACATTTTAAATACATGTGATGATGATACACCAGGAGATGAATCCAATGAACCAAATGAACCTGTGCTTTCTCAAATTAATATGCTATAATCACAGTGGGGTCATTCTGGTGTTTATGTTCTCCATACCCCTCTAATGTCTCCCACAGCCACAGTAAAATTCAGTAGCTCAAACTGTATGAAGTCATAAACGGCACAGCAGCTCCTTCAAAGTGAAGTCAAAACTTTGAGTTCCTCCTGGTGCCTGGCTCCAGTATCAGTTCTTACAGTTTTTCTCAATTGTTTACACACAAATACTGGAGCTTGAGACACAATGAGCACAACATGTACCCCATGCACCAACCCCCTGAACCATTCCTGCTAAACTACAAGCACAATTCCTGCTTTACACTCAAAATGCAGTTCTAAAAACAGTTTAGCTTTTTTTTGTTTCTTTTTCCAAACGCCACATACATTTCTCCGCATTTGAGACAATTTTCATGAAGAAAATCTTTTGTTTTCTCAAGGGACACCCTGTCATTCAAAGCTCTGTCACACTGTTTTACAATTAGCAGTCAGAGCTTTACCCCCAGTTCACCCCTCATTCACACATACTACCTGCACGCACCAATTCACACTGGCTCTGGAGCGGAGCACAGCCATAGCAGCTTAATACAGGAGAACCACATGTTCCTGCAGGAATCACACCCATGACAACTTACCTGCATGATAATTAATTGATGTGTTACGTAGGATGATAAACTCACCTGGCCCTCCCTAAACGTCAGCAACTTCAGTCCATCTCTTTTTGTTTCTGTTGGTTTCCTTATAGAAAGGATGTCTTGTGTCCTATCCTATATTTGCAAAAGTGGATCATTGCATAGTTCGAGAAAAGGGCCTTTGGTTAGTGATGGCGGGGGGAGTTGGCAGGTAAGATTCACCAGGTTGAACTTTCTCACCAGAAATAACCTCGAGTCCAGGTTGCTGTCTTCTTAAACCAAACACTTAAACAATAACACCGATACACACTCAACACCAGCTCCACCTGGGCTCTGGTGTCTGTGGTGCTGTCTATAAAAGAAACAACAAAGTGTCAGAAAGAATGAGGTGAGAATCCTTCACTCTTTCTTCCTCTCAGAGAGCGTCACGGTGAAGAGATGTAGCTGCAGAAATGTGGACTGAGGAGACAAACAGAGGGAGTAAAGAGAGAATGGGAGATAGGAGAGTGTAGAGTGAGGGGGGGGGGTGTTAGTGTGTGTGTGTGTGTGTGCGTGTGGTGTCAAGTTGATGAATGTGGTTGCAGGAGCCATTGTGGTGGTGGAGAAGTAGGGGGCCACCAGATAACAGCAGAGCAAGGCCTGAGCTGTCTCACATCATGAATAAAACACCAAGGAAATCTCAGTCTCTCTCTCACACACACACACTCCATACACACTCACACACACACACACATGCAGACACACAGGGGGATTTCTAATTACCTTCAGACGACTTTATCTTTCTGTTTCATTGGGTTATTTGAATGGAAAGTATCAGGCTGTGGGATAAGTGCTCTTCATGTTGCACGTGCTTGTTAATGATAACCTGCACACACATGCTCAGAGGCTCGTCCTCCCTCCCTCCCTCCCTCTCTCCCTCCCTCTCCCCCTCACTCCTTACACAGTTTGCTTTTGTCATTTGGTTCATGGTAACCAGCAGTTATCAAGTTGGGAGCAGTGGTGTGGTTTTACCTCTATTCTGTATATTGTGGCGCCCTCTGCAGGATGCTGACAGAAACATAGACTGGCTTTACAGTGTTAATGTACCAACACTCTCAAGATATCATATCATTACTCAGACAGGTTTTCATTTTTATATATTTTTTTCTCTCTTTTTTTTAAATATCACCAAAACAATGACAAGAACAGCTCCTGCCTAACTCGAGTCTCTCATCCAGGTTATGCTCCCTCTCTCCCCAGCACGGCTCTTAATCTCCAGACTCTTTTCCTCGGTTGCTCCCAAATGGTGGAATAAATTACCCAACTCCATACGATCTGCAGAGTTCCTTTCTACTTTTAAGATCATGAAAGATAAAATGAGGCATTTTTATGATCTACAAAAGTAAACAAAACGACTCTTAACATCTGCATCAGAGCAAACCAATTGATGAACAGCCCGGAAAACAATCATTCCCTTTCTTCACTTTAACCCTTTAAGACGACAGGATGACACTTTAAGTCAGAAATTTATTACATTTGTAAAGACAAAGCTCAACAAACCCCCTTCTCTCTGATTGGCCAGCCCTCTCGAGGCCTGTTGGTGACAGAGCTAGGACAAACTCTTGTTGTTTTAGGCCCCTCAACCATGTCATGAGCCAGTTAAGACAAAATCTACACACATCAGTTTGAACATCCAGCATTGTTTCTTTAAATCCATTTTTAGAATATGGCAAAGCAGAATACCCTCTCTTTAATGATGACCAGAACTAACTAATTAAAACAACAAATCTGTCTCTTTTAAAATAAATCACACAGTAGAGGATGCACCAACACTTTCACAGACTAAAAACAGTTCACCAGACACAAGAGGCTTATCTCACTTTCTGATTTTACCCCCTCCCCTCCCTCCATGGAAAAATCAATGGCTGGCACATTCTCAAGGTGAGAAGAGTATGTAGAGAGAAGGCTTGCTGAGGGAGCGTTCAGCAGAGACGTAGCAGAGTATCATTTCCTGAACAGTTTTATGAGCTCAGATGTAAAAAGAAAAAAAAGAGAAATACACAGTCAGGAAATAGAAAGTGTGTAAGGGATTATTTAGAGAGAATAGGATCCCAGTAGGTGAGACAAGAGCGTGAAGCGAGCATTCCCCCCACGTCTCCCTCAGAGTAACAACAGCACCTGTATCAGGTCAACTTTGGGGTTTACTTTTTCCTTTAACTCAGCCAGTCTTGTTACTGCACTGAAGTCAACACCATGTTGGTGTTTTGTGACTGTTTTCTTCCGCTTGTCCTCTTTCACTCGGCTCCTTGTGTTTTAACCCTTTAAACTCTGATTTTTTCAGGTCTCTGCTCAACAATTGCATACCCATTATAAAATGAGTGTATCTCTGGGACCACAGAGTCTATTCAAATAAGTTTGGTGTCATAGTAAAGGGTAAAATTAGGAGATTTGTTGAGATTCGTTAACATGAGTCTATGTGATATTGGTAAAGAGTCAATGAAGATGGAACACAGCAAAAATTTAAAAATGTGGGATCGCCTCAAAAAAAGGCTGGATGAATATCTCTTTGAAAATGATGCAGCTGCAGCTCTAAACCTCACTAATGATGATCAATACATCTAAATACAACAGTTTTTGGTATTTTTTTGAAAGTTCATTTGACTTCATTCAGTGAAGCTCTTTTTGTGTTTGGGATTCTTTGGCCTCTGTCTCTCTGATTCTTTACTGTTGAGAGCTTTGGCTCATATCATTGGAGTCTCTGCTTTCAACTGAGGTGGTGATCTTATGTTCAGCATGTAGAGATGCAGGGGTAGAGCCTAAAATATGGCGAGTGGGTTGACACAGTGGAGCTGTACAGAGTTTGATATGTGGTGATTCATTTAGCTGTAATTTGAGTTGTGTTTGTGGCATGTAGTCGTGTCGCCCTGAATCTGCGGTTTAATTTGAGTCGCCCAATTGGTGGACCCTCGTGTTTGATGTCCCTCGCGAGTTCCTGCTCTTCCTTTTTGTCTTTTCTCTGCTGCTGACTGGTCGGTCATTTGTCTTCTAATCTAAGGTTTTTCTCTCTCCTGCTGGGTTGATTTAACAGAAGGTGTGTGTCACCTTTGTCGTTCAGGATTTATTACCTGTTGCATGGATTGGATCAGTCAGAATCAGCGTTTAACTCAGCCAGATGAGTCGTATGAGAGCTGGGTGATATGGCATGATGTACTGGCAACAGGTGTTAACACAAAAAGATTCCTGGCAGTTTGAAACAAGACTCTGGTGAGTAATTGTATTTTATACAGTACGAAGGTGTAGGCTTTCATTATCACTGTAGGAGGTGAAAAATGGGAGAAATAAAGGACTTTGCCTGAGGAGCCAGGTGTGTGCTGTCCTCTGTGGCTCTTGGGGACCTTTCCAAAGTCTGATTAAATAATCTCTCGTAAACTGAACAAAATAAGATCTTCAGTTTGGCAGCATTTGGAACAACCACCGTCAAGCTGCACACAAGGAAGTCCCTTAATTATTCACACGTGTTTTTGGCATGAACTGAATGAACCAATCACAGTTGTCTACCACTTAAATAAATAAATAAATAAATAAATAAATAAATCTGCACCTGCTGCTGGCACTTTGACGTTTTAGCACTTCTTGGAGTGAGCACTTTAATGAAGTTATAACAATCCAACCCCAACCACAGCTAAGAATGATTTTTGTGTCTCCATTTAGAGGATGCTGTCTCTTCTTTCTTTTTTTATTGTATTCATGAAACCAGGGTGGGTGTGAGTGTGAGTGGGTAGGGGGGTGGGACTCCCCATCTCTTTTTATTAACAGCTCAAGTTGAGCACATATCTTCATAAAGCTACCAGCTACCATGTTTACTCCTCTTCCTAACTCATCTTCATCTTCGTCTTTGCCGAGGGCATCCAAACGGGTTCTCTTCTCAGCCTTTGTTTCTTAGAGGTCATCTTTTTCTTTGACCTCCAGCTGCAGCTGGCTCACCTATATGTGCTGTAAAACAGGGTTCCCAAACTTTTCAGCCTGTGACCCTTCCAGTAGTGGTACCAGAAATCAGAAACCCCCTGCTGTGGAAATACACTAATTGGCCACTTCAGAAACAACCCAAATAAAAGCCCTAAGATAGTTAATTTAGCTGATCAGTCGAAAATTAGATCCACTATGTGCTCATATTGGTGTGTCCTCAATAATTCTGCCTCGTCTGAGCCCTAGAACTGATAATGATCTTAGTCACCTCGAGGGTTTTGTGACAAAGAAATGTGGAAAACAGATCAAACATTTTTTTGTATGGTTCAACATCAGGTTTAACTCCTATTTTCATTTATGTTTTTACAATCCTAGATAATGAATGGAATTGTAACAAGTTTTGGATTTTGGAGTGCATTATGCAATCTACATCAGTGTTTTGTTACTCCCCAGTCAGCTGCTTTGTAATGATATTTTCTTCTTGGAGAGACTCGTTGGGGTGGGGGGTGAAACTGCTCTGAAACTACATTGCAGTCCATCTTATCAGACAATATGAAGCCCAAACTGCATTAGCCAGAAAAGCTTATAGTCAGCAACTTACAGACATACAAGTTCTTCGCTGAAATGATGTTTCTTCTTGACAGCTGCACTCACAGGGAGATTTTGCAGAAGCTGTTGAGCAAAAACCTGTTTTCATACATATTCAAATAAAACCTCAGTTCTCAGGGTTATGTTTTGAATCAGTTTTTTCTTTAGTAAAAAATAAAGCTGAAGAAAAAAAAAAAGCTGACTGAAGGTTAACAGTGACAGGTGCGTGAATTGTTGGTGAGGATATCTTTTACAATAAACAATGTTGTCTTAGACGTACTCAACCAGGTGGTCAAATGCAAAGAAGCGTTCTCTGCTAATAACATCCTCATTCCATCCACATATGGTCATATTGATAGCAATGTTTAGGGCACATGATATATGATATAATAATAATAATAATAATAATAATAATAATAATAATAATAATAATAATAATAATAATAATAATAATAATAAAAGGACATAAAAAACGAAAAAAAAACATACAACGACTTTAAAGTTAACTTCCGTTGCATAGATTTTTTTTTTAACCACCATTTTTCAATTTCACTTAACTTTGGTCTTATTGTATTGTTCCTATGTCTTCACCACTGGTTGGTTTACATAAAATGCTCCATCTGGCAATCTTTTTGCATATCAATAACTCAAATTTCAAGATGTACTCGATATTCGATTTGTACATTTATGATTAAATAAATAAATAAACAAATAAACAAACAAAGCCAACCGCCGCCATTTTGAAAGGTGTCGGAGCTTCCGTCACCACGTGAGGAGGAAGAAGCGCGTGAGGAGAGAAAACGGAGCAATCGAGCAGAGCCGAGCCAGGCCAATCACTCAGCTCTGCTCGTCTAGACTACCTGGGCTAACTTTAGCTACATGTGCTGAGGTCGAGGGGAAACTGATCTCAACTGCAACAATGCCGACAGTTACTTTACCACCGAAAGAGAACGCCCTCTTTAAGAGGATTTTGGTGAGTTTACTTTTTACAGTCTGTTTGTCACTAACTGCGACTTACACGGAGAAGTTACCAGTTTAAAGTAAGATCTGCACAACTGACTGTGTCAGTGTGGCTCTCCGGCTATTAGCATTAGCTTTAGATTGCTAGCAAAATGGCATCATTGAATGAGCTAGCCCGGCCCTGACCTGCGCTGTCACTCTATTGAAAAGCGAAAATGGTTGTACATGTCGCTGCTGCAATCCTGGCACACGTGGAGATGGTTATTAAAAACAATGATCAAGTTAAACACCATAAAGAAGGTTTGAATAGTGAGAGTGTAGATTAGTTTCAAAAGGCCTCCTCTCCTCTGTAAAGCATAACAACCGACAGTTTCAAGCTCGCGTCCACGATGGCTAACTTGCTAGCCGATGCAATGGATGTGTATGTTTTCAGGTTGGCCCTTCGCGCTGTTTACATACAGGTTTTGACATGTGGTTGTCATTTTCCTAATGCAGTGAACACATTAGTATGCATAGTTTACGTCAAACGTGGGTCATGCTGAAGTACTTTGCGAGCTCGGTACACTAACTACCGTTAGCTAATCGGCTAACGTTAGCCATTGAGCGTTAGGTGTCATGGTTTAGCAATCTTTAGGTTAATGTCACTGCTTTAATAACAGTGCGAGACACAAACAAGCTGACATTTCACCCAACTGCTTCTGCAAGAGCAGTTATAAGAGGCGGTGCATGTGGAAAAGCAAGCGAAAATAACGGAGACCGGTGTGACTGTGTCAGCAAATCTGAGGCGGCTTCAGGCCTGTCGTGCCTCGGCAGCTAGCACCCACCCATTCCTCCATACAACCCTCTGCAATGTTTGAGTGCTGCTTTAGCATCAGTGTTTTATCCCAAATTTAACACGATGCAATGTTGGTCAGGGGGCTGGGTTGGCAGCTGTAAATGTAGACTGGTAGCTCAGTTGTCAGGGTAAGAGGGTAACGAAGTAGATTTCAATGTGAAGAGTTTACAACATGTTCAACTAGTCGTCGTATTTTCTGACATGCTTGTTATTGTATGCGGTGAAACTCTTTTGCATGAGCACATACTTTCCAGGAACAATGTGTGAGCCGGACAGCCACCACTTAATAGTCACTGAGTCTTTCGGATAAACACCATTGTTTGGAAGGTCAGGGGCTCTGCTGGGAGTTGTTGGATGTTTATTTGCACATTGGCAAAGAGCTGGCATTTAGTTACTCTACCCCTGGCAGGAATACAGGCCTGTGACCTGCACCTGATTCTGAAAGTTTAGGCTTGTATTTGCTGAATTCCTTGGAGGGATATTGTTTTCTTCTGGATGCTGTCAGACTGCATTGTTGAATATTTTGGACCAGCATCAAGTGAGTCTGATCTCAACGCTACAAACTAACTTCCCTTAGAGTTGGGTAGAACTTTTATCATGCATCTTTAGGCAGGATGAGTACTCTTTTAGATGAAATCAAAACAGAGTTTCACTAATTCAGGAATATGCTGAGTTGAGGGGTGTGAGTCAGGAAGAGTTTCTGTGCAGATATTTACTTTTTTTTGTCAAAATATCAATAACGTCACTTTGTATGTATAACCTATGGTAATTTTTGTGCCATACAAAGATGCAGGAAAGAAACGCTGGGCTGGGAATATTTTTTCCTAATAATTAAGTGTTATTTTCACACTCCACTCCTCTGGTCTTTACATGTGGACCTTCATTTCTATAATTGTAGAAATTAAAATCGTTAGTTCATGCTCGGTGTCAAAAACTTTTAAAAGCTTGACAATAATGTCGTCCAGAGAGACCTTTTGCAAAGAAGAGGACTGACAGCTGTTTTTACTAGTGATAAATGATGTGTGGATGAAGGTATTAAGAATAAAGTTACTATGATTGAGCAAAGAGATATGGAGTCGTTTGCTGGCTTTAGTCAGTTCTGGACCACACCCCTCTTTTACTTTTGCTTCCCTAGACTGAGTGCCCACATGCATTATTATAAGTTGGCAGTCCTCCAACTCTTGCGAGGTACTGGAGTTTGATGGGTTTCCATTTTTTCATTTGGGGGTAATGGGAAACACTTTCTCTGAAGCCTAACCTTAACTTGGACCTCACACACACACAAAAAAACCCCCCCAACAATTATTTATTTTCATCGACTGTTCAGTGCTCTCCTGTGTTTGCACATATTAGCATTTCTTTTGCATTTAAATTTGCACAACAATGACTAGGCTTCAACTAAACTCTCTCTAATTCCTCCTTGAGCTGCACCAACGCATTTGCAGATAAAGAGAGAAAGTCAAAACTAGAACTTTCCAGACATAGAAGCAACAAAGTATATGTTTACTGCTGTTATTACTTTTCAGAGTTGTGTAACAGAAATCAGAGGAGTGTTAATGGTTGTGCGTAAGGACTTGGCATGTGACAAACCTTCAGAGAAATGTTACACTTCAAACTGGACTTCTGGGTGTTGAATTTAATTTCACTAATACCTGTGGCAACACGCCCACAGCTACACTGAGCCCTCCTTTTGCTCCACGTACAGTTTGACATGCAGAGGCTCAGTGAACTGGAGCTGAGTAACTGTTCAATGAGGTATTCAGAGGTGTAAAATGTACTATCATAACAATATTTGATACCAGTTTTCCCAAAGCTGTCACAGCATTATTGTTTATGAACAAGTCTTGAAATGAAGGAATAACTGATGCATCAGTATTGGAAACTGGACGAGTGCTTACATTGAGTTTTAGAAAACTGCTGAAATCCATTTCTTGTATTCATATTGACTATTTTTGTAACTCTTTGTCTGATCTTGAAATAAGTTGTGAGATATTATAGATTTGATTGTTTCTGGGAGTCCCTCCTCTTCAAACGTAGCTTCAACATGTCATACAAACGGTTCATCCTTTTGGACGGAGGCCATGACTGGGGACATTTTCTTTCACTCTGATGATGTGAATGAATTAGTAACACCTGCTAGTCAGACAATAATCCAAAACCCATTCCTTACCCGTGTTATTCAAGAAGTTGAATGTAAGTGGAGGCTTTTGGTCGTCGGATTTATTGATGGAGCTCGACTCCCTCAGATTTCTGCAGGCCCCTAACAGACCAAAGAGAAGTGAGAAGAACCTGTTGGTCCTGCTCACCACTTATCAAACACGCAAAACTAACTTTGAGGTCACGATATAGAAATTCCTTAGCAGTCAAGGGCCAAGCTAACTGCTAACTTGTATATTTTGTCTCAAAGGACGCTGTGGTTATCTCTGGTTGATTTAAAGGAGGCGTGGGGGAATGAATCTTTTTCTAGCTCTCAGTTAACCAGCTGCAGATATCAGAGGGAACAGGAAGCTTTTATGAGACATTTAAAACTTCTCTCTTATCGTTACACAAAGACAGGCTTGGCTAGGGCTGGGTATCCATCAAAAATTTTTGATTCCTGTAGCGATACCGATACCTTCACTTCGATACCGGTTCCTGAACAATCCTCAGTTCTAACAAAAAGAAATGTTCATAACATGTTATGGTACAAATCTTGTTTTATTTTTCATGTACATCTAATATTCTACTCTGAGCAGTGTTCTATATTAAAAAAATAAATAAATAATTTTCAGTGCAAAAGAACAGGTGCAAACAAGTGACGGATCAGACACTGAGTACACAGTAAATGTTTTTATAACTATAAATGAACTTTTCTGTCGATTCTTTTTTTTTATGTTAAAATAAAAACCTTCCTCCTTTATCGGGCTTTTGATGGGCAGAAGTGACCTAAAAGAGAAACATTGCGTGATTCATTTGCAGCAGTCGTCTGCACTGGCTGCAGCTTGGAGGGTCTGCTGTGAGCGAGTCTGTGTTTTGGAGAGGGGAGGGGCTCAGCAGCGGTTGAAGATCAATACCTGCATTAGAAGATCATAACTTGCTTTCACTCCGTCCCTCACTCCAGAAAAGTCACTGGACTTTTTTTTTGCTTTTTAGATAAAAGAAGTCACTAAAGAGTTCTGAAAGTTATTAAATATAGCAACAGAGTCGCTAATTTGGCAACACTGTCCTGCCTTCTGCAACCAGGTGTAACGTTGCAGCCAATCACTGGTGGCATTATCAGATCATCATCACGTGATTCACACTTTGGGTAGCAAAACTTGGCACCAAAAGACGAGGCGTAATTCAATACTTGGTACTACCGAAGCATTTTGGTCGGTGCCATTAAAGAACTGAAGTTTGGTACTCAGCCCTATGTTTGGCATTACTTCATATAAACTTTGCTTTGCGCTGATAAAATCTTCAAACTGTTTTTATATAATGTTATTCATTCAGATTTGGGGTGTAACAGTTCATCTTTTACATGAGTATATTGATTTATATTCTTATGACTATTCAACTACTTTGGAAAGCAAACTTGCTGAGCAGTGAGCACAGATCAGACGACATAAATTGATCTAAAATAGTTTTAAAGGTAACAAATCGATGGTATTGATACAAGGAAGTAACATGTTGGATTTAAGCATGGCAGACGTTATATGGATGTGCTTTTTTGTGTACTTTTAATGAAAAAGATGTTTAACATTACTGGATTAACTCTGCCTGTCTGTGACATCATCTCAGCCTACACTCCATGGCTCAGCTTAGCAGACTGAAAACAGTTTCCACAAGAAAACTCTGATTCAGGATGTTTAATGTTTAAGTTTTATTTAGGAAGAACTGTAAAACTGAACACAAAAATTAATATTTACTACGTTCGGCATGTTATACATCTGTTAATGTACCAAAAATATTAAAAACAAAAAACTTACTAACTAGCTAGCTTGTTGCTAACATGTATGGGAAATTGCATTGATATGCTAGCAGTTAGCATACATCGATATAACGTTTTTTTTTAAACAGAATTTCAACTTTCACCACAGAAACATGTCACAGTTACTCTTTGTAAACGATACTGAAAACTCTAAATGTCAAAATGCTCACAGGCAGATGTTTTCAAACAGGAAGATTAAAGAAAAGATGCTCCAAATAACTTAAAACACTGCTAAAACCAATCAATACCAATGGAATCATTGTTGAATCTAATCATTACACCCCTAATACTGAGGTTTTTTGTGTAGGTGTCCTCCTGCAGATGTTAGGTGATGGAGATCCTTTTATTGTTTCTTTAAAGTTGTTGTAGATAAGTTAATATATGGATGGATATGGTCTGAGAATCGTCCGGTTTTAGTGAGAAAGTTTTCAGGTAACCTCGTTTTTTCACAGCAGTTCCTCCCAGCTCTTTCTGACTCTGCAGTTGTCTTTGTATAACTTTAATCTCCAAGTGCTGCGCCTGTTTACAGCACTGATGCTTTCCAGAGTTTTTTAGATGTTAATATAGAAGGTTCTTTCTTTTCTTATTTACTTGCAGAACACAAACAGCTTTCAGATGCTGAAGTCCCAGCTCCTTTTAGCCTGACTGCTGTTTCATGTAATGAAGTATTCTGCTTGTATTCTAACCTTCTCTCCGTCTTTAACTGTAGTTCATATCTGGGATACTTCTGAGCTGTAACCACAGACCTCTTCTCTGCCACACCGCCTGCTCAACATGATGCTCCTGCAGCATCAGGGCTTCATAACAGGCTTTCAGATGTTCTCCTGAAACCTAACACATGCACTCCTTGGAGTGAGTCCTGCAGCTTAGAGCCAGCACCCTGACACACACACTTTCTCTCTCCTTCTCTCTCTCTCTCTGTAACTCAGGGGGCTGAGTTATTTTTGGGGTGAGGTGGAGAACATGCTGGATAAGCACAGCTGGTGGTGTAAATGCTGCTAAATTTACTCTGCTGTTCTCTGAGTGTGTGTTTACTGGCCTCTGTTTATGGGAGTATGTATCGCATTTTGAATGTTGCTGAAATCTGTGTCAGAAAGAATTGGTGTCACAATGATGATGAAGGTTTAACTCTCACTCTCTTATGACCCCGCACACCCCTGAACAGAGAGACGATTCACAGACGTGCCACTGCCTCGTGCCAGTAAGCACATTTTTGTGTCACATTGTCCTTCATTCGGGTCAGTCAGAGTTCAGTCTATAGATGAAGCAGCACCTGAGCCCCTCTCTCCTCTGCTCCATCTTCAAGTTTGTGCTGAGAGTGTAATCCTCCGCTGAGTTCAGCCGTCAGCTTCTTGAAATTTCATAACCGACCTTGGCATTCTTATGTGTTGTTGACGTCATCTTTGTTTCACCATGAGTGGAGCCAGCAGTGGGACAACGCAGTGCCATCTGCCAGCTTGACTCTTCCTGTTTCACTCACACATACACACACACACACTCACACACTCACACACACACACACACACACACCATCTCCCCTGACAGTCAGTGATCAGCTTAAAAAGGAGGGGGTTTAGAGTTGATTGTGCAACTGCATACCTAAATTTAACTCCAGGGCAAAAAGTGGGCAGTTCCTTGAAAGTGGGTTTAAACTTTGTGTTTCTGGCGGTGAATGTTTTCCAACATAAGAGCAGCTGTCAGCTTGATTTTGTATGATTAGTATGGGTTGTATTGTACAACAATCCTCAGTTATCACATATAATATGTGATTAAGTAGTCCCTGTTGGTTAATGGGGGAGACGGGGACCTTGACTGACCTGAGTCTAAGAAGTAGGGCTGGTTAATCTGATTTGATTTCTCAATTTGATTATGATGATTGAGGTGCCGATTCGATTACCAACTGATTCTCAATTAGCAACAATTCTCAATTAGTGATTACTTATTTTCCATTGGACAGTAACCCAAAATTATTGCACCATTGAAAAAATTACAGTCAGTTGCTGAATTTCTTCTTTTATTTAGGAAACTTGAAGTACTTTCTGTGTTGTGTACCTGTTACTTCAGAATTGTTTTAACTTGGAACAAATGTTGACACTTGACATCAGAATCATGGGACAAACGTCTGTCTCCAAACAAATCACATCATGTTTGAATCAAAGTGGCATGTTGTCACAGACTGTACTAAACAGCTCCAGTGAGGCAGGATGGGAAACCAAATATCTGAATGACATAACGCACTGTGTGAGAGCCGTCTTTTAAAGCGATCCACATTTGGTTTTCAGGAACAGTGACAGAGTGACCACTCTGTTTGTTTTTGTTTGGTTTTCAAAAGGAGCATCAGAGTGGGCGCTCTCACCGCTTTATACACTAGATGATCTTTGACGTTTCTTTTAGCTAGCTTCATCTCGTGTTCAGTTCTGAGACTTCGCCATGAAGTATATATTCTCATAAAGCTTCAGCAAACACATGCTGTGAGGACAGCAATGGAGGATAACAGATGTACTCAGAAGTTGTAGTTGTTAATTTGCGCATGTTAAATAAGAAAAGTCATAATGTCTCATTTAATGGAGTAATCAAAAAGGTTGGGAATCACAAGATTAAATAACCAAATCAGTCACAGCGTTTAAAAACAAACCCCAAAAAACCTCAGCTATAAACATAATGATACTAAATCCCCATTTCCACCAGACTGTCCTGTATGGATCAGTACAGTTTGCCATGTCATGCCATTTTCCAAACCAAAAGAAAGCTATCTTTTCAAAGTCGACTGGAAATTTAAACATGGTAGGGTTATGTGTTGTTCTTTATTACCACTGTCGTACAGGAAGTGACGATTCTTTCAAGCAGTCAGTGTTTCAAGATTCACCTTCTGGGGTTGATCAGTATGCCTGGCACCCCAACAGAAGGGTACCAAAAAGTGGGGCGGTACGGGGCGATAATCTGGGGACCTTTCTCGGTTTTAGTCAAAGGAGACGCCACACATGTCGAACCAAGACAAACTGAACAAACTGAACCGCTTGGTGGAAACGGCTTTTTAATGTCAGGATCTAGGCCTGTTCTTCTCTCAACAGTTGAACTGTAAACTTTGAAGGTGTGGATGCTTTCAGATGTGTACAGAAGTAATCGAAGAACAAAATCCCAAATGAATGAAAATGGTCATTTGCTAGAAAAAGGTCAAAGACTGAAGCATCGCAATGAAAATGTGTGTGGGATTTTTTTCTTCAATTATTTTTGACTTAACCGTTCTGTCCGAGAAGCTGACGTGCAAAGTGTTTCACTGTTCTTGAGATGTGCAAAAAAACCTTGACTGTGTCTTTGCAAATAATTGAACTGCAGCATGAATGATCATATTTTAGATAAGATAGTTTATGCTCACTGTAACCGAACCCGTCACCAGCCCGCTGTTTTATCCTCAGACTGCTGGAGGAATACTTTGTGCTCAAAGTAAAGACTGATGTTTTAAAAGGTGAATCATTGGAAGAGTTCCAGATGTAGTGTACCAGGGTGAGCCAGTCTGGCTTTATCTTTATTAGACTTCTTAAATGTGGTGTTCTGCCGACCTCATCCACCTCAGTACGTTAAGCATCTGTGTCAGCACTCTAACCTCATCGCCTTCCCCTCTAATGATTTCTTCTTCTCTCCTTTCTTTGACAGCGATGTTACGAACACAAACAGTACAGAAATGGGCTCAAGTTCTGCAAACAAATCCTGTCCAACCCAAAGTTTGCAGAGCATGGAGGTAAGCAGCAGATGTCTGGATGGACAGAGGAAAAGTCCTCCTGTCACACGCAGCATGTTCTAGATCTGTGAACGACTTTCACACAAGCACACAGTTAGTTCAAGAAAATGTCCCATAATGATTCAGCTGATCTGTAAACAGGGATGCACCGATCCAACTGTTTTTGGTTCAGATTCGGATGCCTGGGCGTTGGGTATCAACTGATACCAATCTGATACCAGTACCCTACTGTGGGATAAGAACAGTAATGTTTTGTGTAAAAGGCAAAAAAAACCCCAAATAGATACAAGTAGAATTACTAAAGTTTGTATCTGTTTAAAGTATAAAGTCTTTAAATGTTTACCAGCAGTTCAGAACTTACAGAAATTAGTAATCAACTGTAAACTTTCTTACCCTGCAGACTGGTGATGACTGGTAACCATCTTAGGGTTAAAGTGTTGGTGCATGTCTGAAAACAACTTGAATGTCTGCTGTACCGTTGTTGTCCTCCAGAGACGCTGGCCATGAAAGGCCTGACCTTGAACTGCTTGGGAAAGAAGGAGGAGGCCTATGACCTGGTGAGGAGAGGCCTGCGCAACGACCTGAGGAGCCACGTCTGTATCCTTACTGATGTTTGCAGATAAATGTTTGCTGCATGTTCGGCTGTTTTCACGTGAGACCTGCAGGTGGCTTGATTTGGTGATGAAGTTCTGCCATCGAAGGCTGTAAAGCAGGGGTCTGCAACCTTTACCGTCAAAGGAGCCGTTTTACCTCATCTCACCTCGGTTAAAGTCAGTCACGAGCCACAAAATCTACTTTACCTTCATGATAAAGATGCTAAGGTGTATAAAATTCTAAGCGTTAAAATACATTGAATAATTATTGAACAAGATTGATTTTTATTTATTAAACTGTAGATTGACAAAAGGAATACTTGAATTTAATAAAATTCATTGATAATGTTGCTTGAAGCATCATTTTATGCTGTTTGCGAATTTCTTGCTACCTTTCAAGCTTGTATATTAAGACAGAAGGTTTGCAGTTAAATGAATCTGTCCTCACAGATTAAAATCTGTTTTCTAACAGATTTGTCTTTGTGTTGATTTAGTTATCAGGAGTGTAAAACTTGAGGTTAGCCACTGGTGTAAGGAAAGTTGTCGAGCTGTTGATGTTGTAGGAGGTGAAGTCGAGAGGTGACGGGCTGCATTGCAAGATTTGATGCATATTTAGTTCAACAAATGTTAAATCATGATTTTACCTAGTTTAATATTATTATTTATCAGTACCCTCTGAAAGTAAAATAAATATTCTTTATTTAAATTTTATTTTTTTAAAGCTAAAAGGAGCCACTGCAAAGGAGTTGAAGAGCCACATGAGGCTCCAGAGCCGCAGGTTGTAGACCCCTGCTGTAAAGAATCTGTTTGTAAGCTCTCATGTGTGTGATGATACATTTCATTCTGCAAAAATACAAGCTGTGCATTTTGTTCACTCTCTGTACAAACTGTCTGTAACTACTTCTGAAGGAATATCAGAGGTGGAGCGACTTTTACCATCCATTCCAACATCGAGTTGCACACTGCAGATGAGAAAGTCCTGCTTTGAAATGGCAATTTGTAAGAGCCTTTAGTCTAACTAAAGGACAGGACCAGAGAGGTGACAAGTAACAGAGAGCAGGAGCGAGGGTTAGATAAAGTACTTCTTACTCCTCAAATTCCTCTTCTTTTTTTTTGTTTTTTATTCCACCCCTCTCGTCCTACTTTTAATTTTTCTTCTTCCTTTCCTTCATAATAATGTCGTAACTGTTAGATTCCTCGTCCTCCCTCTCTTAATTTAGTACTCAAAAGGCCCTCAGGGAGTTTTAATGAGGGAGTGAAAATCCAGTAAAAGCGACATGTTTTCCATCTTCACCTGCGTTTCTGTGAGAGTGTTGTGGAGAAAACTTTTCTTTTTGGGTTCCTTGACTCTGTCCCAGGCTGGCATGTTTACGGCCTCTTGCAGCGCTCCGATAAGAAATACGATGAGGCCATCAAGTGTTACCGCAATGCTCTGAAGTGGGACAAAGACAACCTGCAGATCCTCAGAGACCTGTCCCTGCTGCAAATCCAGATGAGAGACCTGGAGGGCTACAGGGTGAGTGCTGACAGGAGGACTATAAGTGGATATTTTAGACACTCCGTGGTTGATGAGTTGTTGGAACTCCATTTTCAGTTCTCCTGAAACCTTGTGGTCAGAGCGCTAAAACGACACACTCTGGAGTCCAAATCCAAGTCACAGTCAAAGACATACGCTGGAGTGTTCTTGGTGAAACTCGCCTCCATTCATCTGCCTGGTTGAGGAGCCAGTTTGGCATCAGTTCAGAGATGACTGGGCATGTCAGGAGCCAGTCTTCTCAGTGTAGTACAGCTCTCTAGGGACACAACTTGGACTTTGGACATGTATTTAGTGAGCAGAAAGAAAAGGGAGACAGCAGATAATTCAGCAAAGTATCTCTCCTCAGCTCTCTGATGCTGGTTCCTTATTTTATCTCACCACACATCGCCTGATGAGTTCTATAGATCGAAAGTAAAGACTCAACATGCAAAGGACAGAGGTGGCTAAATTCAGAATTGACTTTTTTGAGTTTGTTGTGACGTTGAAGCCAGATTCATGAAATATTTGAACCCTGTTTTTCAGGAGACACGGTACCAGCTGTTACAGCTGCGTCCAGCGCAGCGGGCTTCCTGGATCGGTTATGCCATCGCCTATCACCTCCTGGAGGACTACGAGATGGCTGCAAAGATCATCGAAGAGTTCAGGAAAACACAACAGGTGAGAGCTGAACCGGTGTCTAGTACCAGTTTGATAGAAGCATGAAATCATAAAATCTCTAATGTGTACATTACAGAAAATCATGATGCACGCCAGGGTCAAACAAAGGATGCAACAGTTGCCAGAAATGAGAGTCGAGTATACTGAACTTTGAGGCGTCATGCTGCTCTGATCGAAGACGCTCACATTTCTTGTTGTGTAGAAGGTGGTTATGATGCATCCCTCAGCCATCAGACAGAGTTTATGTTTTGAGGCCACACACACTTCCTCTTTAACAGGTTATTTGATAGGAGTGTTTTAAATGGTCATATCACAATAGAGCTCACTCTTCCTCTCGTTTGCTCGCCCCTGATAAGCCCAGTCAGCTTCCTGTCTTTGTGCCATCTGTGTAATGCAACACGTTAGCGTGACCAGGCAACTGCACATAAACAGCTAACATGGTGCAGGCTCCCAGACCACAGAGATTATGAACTGTATGCAGCAGTTTTTGCCGTTTCTGGTAGAAAGTGTTGATTTCACCAACACCCTTTCGTTCTTTCAGACGTCTCCAGACAAAGTGGACTATGAATACAGTGAACTGCTGCTGTACCAGAACCAGGTGCTGAGGGAGGCGGGTCTGTACAAGGAGGCTCTGGAGCATCTCTCAAACTACGAGAAGCAGATCTGTGACAAACTGGCTGTGGAGGAGACACGAGGTGAGTCAGAGTCTGCACGAGTGTGTGTGCGCACCAGTCGGTCAGGGCTGTTGTGCAGCTGAAGAGCGACAGGCAAATTTATTGAGTAGAGTTAAAGGCAGGATATGTGCAGCAAATCGAAGTACAATTGAGGATTAGGGCCAAGTGAAAAAAGAATAAAGAAAAAAAATTCAATTCACAAAAATAATAATAAATCTATGAGAATAAAGTCAGACATTTCCAAGATTAAATTCATGGATTGATTTTAAATTATGTTTAAAAACAAACTTTATTGTGAAAGGCTGTTTTATAGGAGCAGCCAAAACAAGGTGGATGAAATGAGAGCATCTTCTCTGTTAAGTTGTGTTGAGTTACAGCCAATAGTATGTGAAACTATCAATCTATCTGAAACTACGACTTTATTCTCTGAAATTTACTTTTTTTTTCTTTTTTTTTCTTTTTAGCATGGCCCTCGCCCTCCGTTGTTAGGAAGTGTATGCTCTGGCATAAAAAGAAAAAAAAGTCAGGTGTCCAAAAGAGTCAAAGGTTTAAAAAAAAGAAGTTTAACTTTGAGTTATTTCATTCAGACTGAACAAAATGACGCATCATTGAACTTCTCTCCATCCCATACTATCAGCTGGCACTCTGCTTTGAACCTTTTGGGAAAATATTAAAAGAAAAATCTGTGACAGCAGTCTGCACTTCTTGGTCATTATTTTATCATTTTGACATTTTGAAAATCCTGTTTACCTGCTGATTTCTGCAAGTTTCCGCCTTAAATGTACAACTCTACCAGAGTGAGTGTAGAGACTTTAAGCCTCAGATAAAAATCGTATAACATGTCAGAATCTTGATGCTCAACAGAATAGTTAAGCCGCTTTGTTCCCTTTTTCCTGAGTCACCAGGAGAGAGTCAAATGCTGGATGATTGGTAGTTTTTTAATTCGCTGGGATCTCAGAAAACTCAAATTAGTATTTTTACGATCATTTGTTTAAATCGAGCTTTAACCATGACTTTATGGTCAAGAAGAGCATGTTTTGACTTTGGAGCTCTTCTGTGTTCCCACAGGAGAGTTACTGTTACAGTTGGAGCGTCTGGAGGAAGCGACGGAGGTGTACCGCCGTCTGCAGGAGAGGAACCCAGAAAACTGGTCCTATTACCACGGCTTAGAAAAGGCCCTCAAACCAAGTAGGACACTTTGTGGTTTATTGTCATCACTGACTGATTACAACAATCTCTGTTCTGAAACAAGAAGTAACTTGTTTTTGGTATTCTGTTCTGCAGGCAGTGTGGAGGAAAGACACAAAATCTATGAGGACGCCTGGGAGAAGTTTCCTAGAGGACTGGTTCCTCGCCGGCTGCCTCTCACCTTCCTCTCTGGTGAGGCCGAGTTTCCCTCTCCTTCCAGCTGGAGTAATTTGTGGGGTTTCATACTCATAGTTTCATTGACGTGGGGTATATTCACCATGTTCTCCATCTCTGCACAGGGGAGAAGTTCAGGGAGTGTCTGGACAGGTATTTAAGGATGAACTTCAGTAAAGGCTGTCCGCCTGTCTTCACAACTCTCAAATCACTCTACAACGACAAAGAAAAGGTGACCGACCGCACTGTGACTAAACATGTCAGAGGACCGTACTCGATCTTTTTCCTCATTTAAACCACTTCAAATAATTCACTGTATGAAGTGAGGTCAATCTGAGTAAGAGCCTCTGGTGTAAAAGATTAAATTAATCTGCAGTATCCACTCTCACTTCACATCCGCAGCAAAGTCATGTTCTGTGTCCTCCTTCTCTTTGCAGGTGGCAATAATCGAGGAGCTGGTGGTCGGCTTTGAAACCTCATTAAAAGGTTGTCGAATGTTCAACCAGAATGGTGAGCGAACATTTTAGATCACATTGATGAACAAACTGATGTTTTCAATCAACTCTATTGAGTACACTGAAGCGTAATGGATCGCTGAAGTCCCTAATCCTCGTAATCCTTCAGTCCTGCTTTTTTCGCTGACGCTTCAGGTTACTGATGGTTATGGCAGCGGTTGTTATATATAAACATTACAAATACTCCTGCACACTGTTTCTGAGGATCTACTTTAAATGACAAGAGGTCAACAGGGTCATAGACGGTGGCCCTGAGAGCTCACCGCACTGCAACTTAAGAAAACACATGCAGAAAGACAAAACGCAAGAAAATTAAGAAAACATCGTCATCAATTTGACAACACATGCACAGCATTTAGAAAACGCACTGTAAATAGACCAAAACACAACGGAGAGTTTCCAGAGGACACTCACACATCGATGTATCATCCTAATCAGGACATATGCATCATTTTTATTGATACATCGATCATTTGAGCAATGGTTTATTCATATTGATAGAAAGTATAAACATCGATATTTATCCCCATTATTTCCTTGTGCTTTTATTTTGAAAGTCCCCACACATTTTTGGTTATGACAGTTTCCGTTCAGCCACGAGTCACAACACCGCTAGCAAAGATAGCAGATAACGGCCAGCAGCTGAGAGAGAGAGAACAAAGACATTCACTCACATTCACTCCTCTCTCTGGAGTAAATCAGCGGTATGGAAGTATTTTAGACTCCAGAGAAAAGACAGATCAGAAGACGGAGCACATGCAGTATGAAAACAAAGCTGTGGTGAGATAAAATATGAAGGAAACAGGACGAATGAGCGGCTGTTCACATCAAACAAACTGTTTCTGTTTCAGGGTTAGGTTAACAGAACAGCACATCAGCAGAACTGTGTGGATCTAACATGATATAACACAAACATTACCAGAGACCCTCAATGATGAATGCTGAACAAAATACTGTGCATTTAAAACTGTAAACTGCAGCACTTTAAAGTGAAACACAAGCATTTGTTCACTTTGTTAAATAATGTTTTTTATGTAAATGCCTCAAACATTTAGCAAAAAAAAGGTATCAAAACATAATCATTGTTCTGAGAATCGATATCGTATTGGTTTAAAACTGGTGATTTACACCCCTAGTCCAGACACGCTTGTTGTTGATGCAGATTTTGAGTCAATATCCTATTATTGTTCTTTCACAGTATTAAAATAAATGAAAAGCACTTACTTTTATCTCATTTTCCTTAATAGAGTGACTCAAAATCCAAATCAGCAACAAGCATGTCACAACGTGTGCATCATTTTTAAGTGTCCTCCAGAAACTCTTCAGTTGTGTTGTGGTCATTGCAGCGGGTTTTCTAAATACTGTTCATGTTGTCAAATTGATGAAGATGTTTTCTTAATTTTCTTGTTTTGTCTTTTTGTATGTGCTTTCTTAAGCTGCAGTGCTGTGAGCTCTCAGGGCCACCTGAGTAGTCGTCATATCTACAGGACTGAAGGATTTTTCATGTCACCTTTTAAGTTTAAGTTGAATAATCTCCTGGTAAAGGGCAAATCTTGTCAGGTCTGTCCTTAAAGAGAACAAAAAAAACCTCTAAAATGTTTTATAGAATTTTCTGACGTCTAGGAGGGTTGGATGTCCTTTAATGGGGATGAATGGACAATTACAGAGCATCCAGAAAGTATTCAAAGTGCTTCACTTTTTCCACATTTTGTCAACTTACAGCCTCGTTCCTAAATGGAATGCACAGACATTTTCAGATCCCTCCAGAGATGTTCCATCGGATTCTAGTCTGGGCTCTGGCTGGGCCCCTCAAGGACCATCATAGTCATCCTGAAGCCACTCCTTTGCTATCTTGGCTGTGTGTTTCGGGTCGTTGTCCTGCTGAAAGATGAACCGTGGCCCCAGTCTGAGGTCTGAAGCTCTCTGGAGCAGGTTTTCATCCAGGCGGTCTCTGTTCATAGCTGCATTCATCTTTCCCTCAATCCTGACTGGTCTCCCAGTTCCTGCTGCTGAAAAACATCCCCACAGCATGATGCTGCCACCACCATGCTTCACTGTAGGGATGGTGTTGTCCAGGTGATGAGCGGTGCCTGGTTTCCTCCAAACATGACATCTGGTGTTCAGAGGTCATAGAGTTCAATCTTTGTCTCATCAGAGCAGAGAGTTTTCTTTCTCCTGGTCTGAGAGTCCTTCAGGGGCCTTTTGTCAAACTCCAGGCAGGCTGCCATGAGCCTTTTACTGAGGAGTGGCTTCAGTCTGGACCCTCTACCATACAGGCCTGATTGGTGGATTGCTGCAGAGATGGTTGTCCTTCTGGAAGGTTCTCCTCTCTCCACAGAGGACCTCTGGAGCTCTGACAGAGTGACCATCAGGTTCTTGGTCCCCTCCCAGACTAAGGCCCTTCTCCCCTGATGGCTCAGTTTAGACGGGCGTCCAGCTCTAGAAGAGTCCTGGTGGTTCTGAACTTCTTCCATTTGCAGATGATGGCGTTTACTGAGCTCATTGGGACCTTCAAAGCAGCAGAAATGTTTCTGGACCCTGGATCCAGATTTGTGCATTAATTCCTTTGATTTCATGCTTGGTTTGTGCTCTGATATGCACTGTCACATGTGGGAGCTTATACAGACAGGTGTTTGCCTTTCCAAATCAGGTCCAATCAGCTGAATTTACCACAGGTGTACTCACATGAAGCTGTAGGAACATCTCAATGAGGATCAGTGGAGACAGGATGAACTGAAGCTCAATGTTGAGCTTCATGGCAAAGGCTGCAAAAAATATGTACATGTGATTTCCTTTTTTTTTTTTTTTTTTTTAATAAATTTGAAAAAAAAACCCTCTTTTTCATATTATGACCGTTTACCACTTGGCCCACAGCCTGCTGAAACACGACAGGGCATTTCCACCCAAAATACCAACAAATAGAGACCACAGTGTTTCCGGTGCTGAAGTCCAGACCCAACAGACCTGACCTCTTGTTTTCATCTCACAAATGTAACTTATGCAGCCTTTTGTTGAAACCCTGGACAAAAACTAACACAGTCTCTTTGTGCTGTGTCAGATGACGGTAAAGAAGAACCTCCGACCACGTTGCTCTGGGTGCAGTACTTCCTGGCGCAGCACTACGACATGATCGACCAACAGACACTGTCACTAGAATACATCAATGCAGCCATTGAGAGCACGCCGACACTCATCGAACTCTTCCTTATCAAAGCCAAAATTTATAAGGTAGGACATGACAGACAGACATTTGTTTGTGTGATCACTGAGAAACAGAGCGTCTCATGTTCTGTTTTCATGACCGTTTGATGACCTTTGTCCTCCCACAGCATGCTGGGAACATCAAGGAGGCTGCTCAGTGGATGGATGAGGCCCAGGCTCTGGACACAGCTGACAGATTTATCAACTCCAAGTGTGCCAAGTACATGCTGAAGGCTGGCATGATAAAGGAGGCGGAAGAAATGTGCTCCAAGTTCACGCGGGTGAGAAAAACTGAGCACACAAGGACAGACCGACAGCTGACGAGCGAGGGCGACAAGTTTGAAAACGTCAGCTCGAAATTATAGGCCTGATTATAGCCTTGAGTCAGAAAACATAAGCTTTATTCTCCACCAACGGTGAACACTATTCATGGCATGTGTAAATAATTTAGTGGTTAACATCAATAATGACGAGAAACCTCCACATCCTGCTCTCAGATTTCTACATCCACATAATGACCTACGATGAGGTAGCAGAGTTAATGTTACCTCACGCTTTATTTTACTGACAGACTCTCAAGTTTGATCAGATCACTGCAGAATAACTGCTGCATGTGGGTTGGAATGAACATGACCACAAACATTTGTAGCTTGTGGTTTAGCCTTTACCTTGTGGTTTAGCCTTTTGCACTGTTGCTCTCCTGTTTAGCTTTCTCTAGCTCTTCTGACTTACACAGATCTTTCTTCTTACAAATAAACTTCGCCAGCTGGTTTGGTGTTGTCATTAAGACTGGTGTGCCGTAAATCAGTTCGATCCTGCCCGACCCGATCTTATTAGCATTTAAAAATAATATAAATAGGTGCAGATAATCTCATTTTAAGTAGTAGATTACTAAAAGACATACATAGAAGTGAGACTTTTTCAAGATCACTTAGAAAGTCTTCACAGTCCCTTTAAATTATGCGGGTTAGAAAACTGAATATCTGTATGCCAGCAGGGTTTTTGCAGAGTCCATGAGAGTAGCTGTGCAGAGGAGCCAAGATTTCAGTGTTAGTTATGACCAAGCTCCCTGTCATAGTGAGACACCTGACTGTGTGTGTGTGTGTTTATATTTTAGGAGGGTGCGTCGGCAGTGGAAAACCTCAACGAGATGCAGTGTATGTGGTTCCAGACGGAGTGTGCTCTGGCATACAAGAGCATGAACAAGTTTGGGGAGGCCCTGAAGAAGTGCCATGAAATTGAAAGGGTAAACTGGAGGAAGCTGTTCTCCTTTGTTAGCTAACAGCTTGTTTCATATATGAGTCGTAGCTTTCATTGTTTTTTCTAACACACTCTTTTGTTACTTTCAGCATTTTGTTGAGATCACAGATGATCAGTTTGATTTCCACACGTACTGCATGAGGAAGATGACGCTGCGCTCCTACGTGGACCTGCTAAAGCTGGAGGACGTGCTGCGGATGCATCCCTTCTACTACAAGGCAGCCGTCACGGCCATTCAGATCTACCTGAGCCTTCACGACAATCCCCTGGCAGATGACAGCAAGGAGCTACAGGCTGACACTGGTGAGGGCAAGGAGAGTCTATGCAGAGCTTACAGAAGCTACAAACCTTTAGAGAGAGTCAGGAGGACTGAGGTTTAAGGTTTTTTGACGAGATGTAACACGGTGCTTTTTCTCCTCTAGCAAACCTCTCGGACAAAGAGCTGAAGAAGATGAGGAATAAGCAGCGGAGGGCACTGAAAAAGGCTCAGCTAGAGGAGGAGAAGAAGAACGCAGAGAAGGAGAAGCAGCTTAAAAACCAGAAGAAGAAAAAGGAGGATGATGATGAGGAGATCGGAGGGCCCAAAGAGGAGCTCATCCCCGACAAACTGGTCAAGGTGAGGGAGAAAGGGATCCAGTGGGAGGGCTCCATGGAGGTGAAGTTGACTGTTGTGTTGTTTTTACCCCTTGGTCTGTCACATCCTGTTTACAGGTAGAAAATCCACTGGAAGAAGCCGTCAAGTTCTTGATGCCTCTCAAACATCTGGTCAAGGACAAAATAGACACACACCTACTGGCCTTCGAGATCTACTTCAGGAAAGGTCAGCAAACACTTAGTTCTGAAGTATCAGGGGGTTGGCTTTTATTTTATAGCTGTGTTGTTCAGTTTTACCATTTCTCTGTTTAGAAAAATACCTGTTGATGCTCCAGTCAGTGAAGAGAGCGGTGGCCATTGACCCAGACAACCCGTGGTTACACCAGTGTCTAGTTCGCTTCTTTAAAGGAGGTATGACAGCGAGCAGCACATGCTTTCTTACTTTCAACCGGTCACATTTTCTGGTTGGTTTTCAAATTTCTTTCTGGAAGTCTTTGTTGACCATCACTCAACACTCTCTCTCTCTCTTACAGTCTCAGAGAGCAAGGAGCTGCCGGAGGTGGTCAGGACGGTGCTGAAGCAGGAGATCACCCGTCTGTTCGGCGACAGTAACGCTAAAAGTTTTAACCAGGCCTACCTCACCAAGCACTCAAACTCCATACCACACCGACTCGCTGGTAGGCCCCTCTCTCTCTCTCTCTCTCTCTCTCTCTCTCTCTCTCTCTCTCTCACACACACACTCAAATACACACACAACGGAGAAAGACTGCTACAACAAGCACCCTGGCTGCTTAGCACCACTCGAGTGTTATACGGGTGCTGTTAGGGTCCCAGAGTTTTTTATCATTTTATTTTAAATTGGCTTCAAGTGAAAGTCAAATGTCTCAGCACCAGGGCAACGCAAAATAAACTTTCAGACACCCAAAACTTGTGAATTCTGCTTACCTGATTGTTGGGAAGTAAGAGTCACTGAATGAAACGGGGAAAAAAAAGATGAATCTCAACTCCTTTTGTGGCTCCATCCTCCTTCAGTGGGAAAACTCCGGCTGCATTCATAGGAGGCGGCACAGAGCTGAACCACAGGACAGCCAGAGTCGCATGACGAGGGTTTCCTACGCTTTTTACCGGTTCATATGAGCCTCTCCTCATGCATAGTGTCATAACTGGGCTCTAAAATCTCAGACCTGTTGAGTCCAGACCTGGCCCCACGTCATATTTGGTTTGTTGTTGTTATAAAGTTCTTGTCCTGCTCGATCTGCTCTGTGCGTATCGGTGCACTAACGATGTAATCCAGACACGCTAAAAGCCACCTATCGATCAAAAACCTCACTTTAGCCCGTTTCATAATCCCAAAACTTCCCTGCTCTCCTAGCAACCATATCATTTTGTGATTGGCTGATGTGGCGCACTTCCAAATAATAGGAAAGGAGTGTCATGTTTTTGTTTGAATTTTTTTTCTCCTTGCCGTCACTTTTTGGCAGTACTTTCTACAGAAACGCCCCTTGTTACAGTTTCATCCTGCACCAAACATGGCAGCATTCAGGAAACGGGTTTCAGACATTCTTTACAGAACACATTTTGCTGCTGGTCATCAGACACTTTCAATTTAACCATCTGCATATTATAGAAACTGTCACTGTTGTCGCTGCAGTGTTGAGTGGAGGGAGGGAGAGGCGGGGTGTCATGTCACAGAGCGAGGGAGGCATATATCTGTATCATCATAGACGATATGATATGGCACACTCCTACATCACATTGTTGCTTTAACTCTTTGATTCTGGTATCCATTCTTTATTTTAAAATGTATCTTTGCCTGATTTTTAAAAACGACCTCAAATATCATAATTAATCATTTCACCAAAGTTCTGAGCCTCACTGTCAGAAGCAGCAGTTTTCATAAAACTCACAGCTGCTCTTATCTGCTCTCTACAGCTGCTAAGATGATGGCGTATTTGGATCCATCAACAGAAACTAAAGCAGTGGAACTGGCAACGGCACTAGATGAGTCACTCAACAACAGAACCATACAGGTTTGCGTCTCTTGAATTATGAGATCTCATCATTAGGGAATAAAGTCTCCTGCTTTGATAGAACCTTCCATCACCTTCCTCTTTTGTCTTCCCTCCTCAGATCTGCACAGAAGTCCTGGAGTGTCTTCGGAGCGGCGCTCTGGGTGATTGTAAGGACCGCACAGAGTCATACCGCGCTGAGTGTCACAAGCTTTACCCCTACACGCTAGCTTTTGCTCCCCCTGGATACGAAGAGAACACCAAGATAGCCAATGGAGATGTTTCCTTGGAAACGGAGGAGATAGCAAATGAGATGTGAGCAGGACAGAACAACAGCGGATGAGAAAAAGGAATGGGGCCGAGCATGAAGCCTTGTGGTGCGCCTGGCAGCCATTTTGTAGAGCCAGTCATGGGAAGCGAAAAAGGGTGTTTCGTTCTTTGGCTCAGCTTAATCGGGTCTGACCTGGCATGGCTTGGCTCTCTCCCTCGTGGTGAAAATCAGGACTGTGTGTTAGTGAGTGTGAGAGTGTGTGTTGAGAGCATGTATGCAGTCGTGTATATTTGTGGGAAGAGGGGGTGGGGGGGCAAAGAGGACGATAACCGGATGGCCATTTAACTTTTCTAAATAGAGCTGACGATTATGCTGAATATGAAAATAAACGGTAGTTATTGGCAAACTGTCAGGAGAAACTTTGACGGACTTTGAAGACTTTCGGTTTCCTGGAATATGTTCAATAAAGGTGACAGCAACCAGCAACTGAGTTTGACTGGGTGCTGCTCTGACACACGCCTGTCTCATCCTGTTTTTCCATAATTTTAAAATGCTAATTTAAATGAAAGTAGGACACAGCTGTCCCGAGGGAACTGGAGACTGCGCTGAGTGGATCTGATCTGCCACAGATCTGTAGGAAGCCAAGCAGGAAGAGTCACAGAGGACCCCGAGGCAGACTCTGAGGACATCCAGTAACCACAGGTGCATCCTCACCTGGTGGTGCTCTAACAAACACACATCAGCATGTGGCAGAGCAGTCGGCTGTGTGACGAAGAGGCCGAACGGTGTGAAGAAAGCCACCTCACGTTAACAGTTTATTTTGAATCAAACTGTGCTTCCCTCACAGCTCCCAGCTAACTTTGGGAAAACGTTATCCTCCTCTGTAACAACGGAGCACAGTGCAGCACAAATTTTAAACTGTAAAGGTTGTGCATTGTGCTCCATTCCGAATACACTGCTCTCTCTCAATGGTTCTACTCACTTCTGAGAAAGACGGATGGATCAAAGCAATACCATAGAAACTCCTCTGTCCAAAGTGGATCTGTTAAACTCTTGCTCACAATGGTTTTTAAGTATGGTTGAAGTGGTGACACGGAGTCTGCTGGCAGGGTTTTTGTTTTACCCGTTTCTGATAGAAATGGTTTGATCCACGTGTGACAGCGAGCCGAACAGAACGGTTCAGGGGGCTCTTCTCTGACCTTTGGAGGAGCCGTTTTGACAAGTTAAAGAGTTTTTAAATGAAAGTAAAATTATTCAAAGGAAGGGTAAATGTATAAGAACTGAGATTTTGTCATTTTACCTTCTCTGTCCCCCTTCTTCCTCAATCATCCTCTTTTCTTCCCCTTCTTCCTCTAATTTGGGTTCTAATGTGAAAGTTGAAATCTGAGATGGCGATGTAAGATATCTCTGGATTTTTGTATTAAAACTAAAGCAAGGAAAACAACCAACTTGTGTCTGTCTGTAATTTAAAAAAAATCTTTTTCAGGGTTTTTTGTGACACAAACTTTTCAGCCCCTGACCCTCAAAATAAGAAAATTAGACAACTTATTCAAACATGTTTTCTAAATTAATCAGTCGCCTTGAGGGCCTTCAACAAAGATATGTGGAAATAGAACAAACATCTTCTGTTTTCTGTTTTTTATTTAAAATTTAACCTTTTTGTTTGTTCTTAAACAGTAATGGATTAAATGTGAAACCGTAAACAGTTTTTGATTTTGGAAGACAACTTCCTGACCCCCGCTTTGGGAACCACTGCCATGCACAAAACATTTTAATACTCACTGTCCCAAGTCATTAAGTGGACAGCAACAGCAAATATCACATATCAGATGTGAAATCGTTTAATTTTTCTATTTAAAAAAATGTTTTCTGTGACTACAGCAAAATTTAACCTCTCCTTACCATGCTCTTCAAAAGTGATGTCAAATTTCAATATTCAAGTCCTGAGCTAGCGGGAGGTTTTTTTTTTTTTCCTGCCCAAATCCCAGTCGCCAGAACCAGGATGTAAAAAAGCATCACTGCAACCACACCGGGGATGTTCAGAGCCATGGTGATCCTCCTGTACTCAGCAGACAGACTAACAGATGAGCCAGAGGGATAACAAATACAGACATTACGTTCGGAATGAGAGTGGATATGATCAAAGGTCATAATCCTGATAATTCTGGTAGGAAGCAGAAAAAAAATTCTTCTCAGGTGTTGAAGACCACCAAAACCTGAAAGAGTTTAGTGAACAGAAACATGGATTTACTCTCTGTTTGAGACAGTTATTTCAGTGCTGTCAGCATGTGTGAAGGAGTTCATGCTTGAATCTTGGAAACTACCGACTATGCGTTTCATAACTTTCAACTTGATGGGCTCAGCTTCTGTTCACTGCTTTGGTATATTTTGTTTTGTAGTGATTAATTTACCTCTTACATTTTCACTGATGAGCTGTCCTATTATCTATCTTTATTTTAATTACATTTCATCCTTTTTGGCAGGGCATTCATAAGAATTTGCTTAAAAAGAAAACTGTGCCTCTGGACTTGTCCTTTCACTTCTTCAATTTCAGTGAAGTTAGAACGTTGTGCAATGTTAATTAAAACAGAATATAATGATCTGCAAATCCTGTTCAACTGTCAATATACTGAATACACTACAAAGACGAGACATTTATTGTTCAAACTAATACATTTTATTGTTTTTTGCAAATATTTGGGACAGGGGCAACAAAAGACCGAGAAAGTTGAGGAATGTTCAAAAAACTGTCATGATCCCTTCGGCTGCATGGAGCTCCACTCTCTCTCGCCCCCCGCCACTCCCTGTTGGAGGGTTTTGAGACTCATTTGTCACACCTGCCTCGCATCAGTGCTCATTAGCACCGGCTCTTAAGCCTTGGTTTGAGGAGGAGATGACGCCAGAGTATTCTTGCTTGACATGTGGTACTATGGCCTGTATCAAGTATTGAGTTCTCTAAGTGAGTTATAAATGTTACGAATAATCTACCCGACTAATCCTCGTTGTCTCTCCTCCTTTTCCAGTGCCTGCTTGAGTTCCTGCCTGTAGCCCATTCACTGCCACACAGCCACAGCTCTCCACCAGATTTATTCAAAAAACCATACATTCATTCTGTGCAATAAAAACCCCTCAAACTTCCTCCTCTGCCTCCACCTGAATTCTGGGTTCAACTCCACTCTACTGGTTAACAAACCATCACAGAATACTCTTGGCAAAAGATGGAACCCTCTACAATGGAGGCTGTAAAGGAAGCACTCTCTAAGCAAGGTATTCTCCTCGGGAAACATGACAAGGTGTTACAACAGATTGTGGAGTCGCTACAGACACTCCATCAACAAGTCACTCACCACTGCACTAGATCCTCCAGTGAATCCCTCCTCAAGCGAGACAGGCGTCTCTTCCCCAGTGAGTGACCAGCTCTCCCTACACCCCCTCATAAAGAGCGATTTGTTCCCTCCCCCCACTCTTATGCCGGAGATCTAGGTTCCTGTGAGCAATTTCTGTTAAATTGTAACTTATTTTTTGATCTCCAGCCCTGAAGTTATCCTTCTGACTGAGCGAAGATTTCTTATGTTGTTAATTTGTTACGTGGTAAGGCAGACATGGGCCACCGTGTTATGGCATGGTGCTTCACCTGTGTTGTCTTGATTCTTGACCAGAATCTCCTGCCATCAGTCAGGGAGTTGAAGCTGGGACGAAAATGGATTCTGCAGCAAGACAATGACCCAAAGAATTCCAGCAAAACTACAAAGGAATGGCTCCAGAGGAAGAGGATCCACACTCTGGATTGGCCCAGTCAAAGTCCAGACCTTAATCTGATTGAAATGTTGTGGTTAAATGTCGTTAACTTTTACAAGAGGTTTATCTAGGACTTTTTCAAAGTGGTTAGTCCCCTCACCCGCCTCACCTCCATCAGCTCTACCTTTAAATGGACTCCAGATGTTCACGAGTGCCCCGACACCCAGATCCAGCGCTACAATTCATCGTGGAGGTAGATGCCTCTGACACAGGAGCGGGAGCGGCACTCTCTCAGCGTGACACAGAAAGGCACACCGTGCCTGAACTGGGATTCGAACCGGCGACCATCTTGCTGAAAAGCATTAGCACTAACAGCTGCGCTACCGTGCAGCCCCAAATGTTTGTCAGTCAAAAAAAAAACAAAACCTCCTGTTTCCTTCTCTCCTCCTTCAACTAACTTTAAAATTATCATCATCACTACACTCAAACTCTATCCTTCTTTCTCTTTCAGCTTCTCTCTCGCTCTCTCAGCAGATGTCTGTCTGATCTGATTTCTGATCTTCATGTACATCATGATTACATAGCCATAGCAAACAGCTCTCACTCCCTTTTCTCCACAGTCTCACAGTCTTAGTCTCTTTGTGATGGCCTGTGGGCAATTGTGTATTTTCTCATCAAGATTTTTTTATCACCAGGTCCTGACTTCAGCTTATAAGTTGGACATCCTGCAGTTTCTAACTAAATACAATAGAAAAGTGAGGGCGAATTAAAGGGCAGCAAATACAGGACAGCCATTCATACTTTTGAATGTTTCTTCCATAATGGGTGTAGTTATTGCTCACACCTTTCACTTCATTACTTTTGAGAGTGTTGCGGGTTTTCATCAAAATCAAAAAGCAATAAAGAATAAGACATTTTTGGGTGATGCTCGGCTTCATTTTAGTGCCAGATGAAAGATTCAGAGCAATTTATAAACCGGGATAAAGAAAAACTGCACCATCTAGTGGTCAAACAAGTAACTCCTATGAATGGCTCCTCAGGCCTTCCTTCGACTAACTCACGTCCTGGTTTGTTACCACTGGAGGGATACAGTCATGACTTGTTGTGACTTTGTTCATGTTCTTCACTTCCTGTCTATGTGTCTGTACACTTAACTACTTTGAAATGGGTTTTGATATACAACAATTCAAGTTTAACCAAACATATTTGATCATTCCTGGTCAAATTACTCATCACAAATGAAATAAATCACATTTACCCACCAAGTCCTGAATTTATTACTATTATTTTAAATTAAATGCTCTTGAGAAGTATCTTGAACTGAATATATCTTGTTTTAAGGAAACATTCAGGAAGATTATGCTTAACCTGTAGTTGTCAGGTTTGTTTGGTTCACTGTAGTAAGAGATATGTGCTGACTGGAAATGAGACAAATACACTCGGGAAGATTTGAGTGTTAGCGTTGATGGACTTAAGTGAGGGAATTGCTTTTATTTTTTTTTTGTCATAATGTTTCAGCTTCACACACAGGACCATTGGCTCGATTCTGTATATTTATATCAAACACTGCACCACCATGTTTTTCCATTTGTGAGATGTGGAGCCAAATAAACTGCCTCAATGCACCACTTTAGCAGTTTGTGTTATAATAGCATAGAATCTTACATATGTTTACTTTGAGTCCAAACACCTGAGACTTAGACCCATAACTCCATCCTGCATGGGCTCAGCTGTATTGTAATATCCAGATGCTTGAGGTGTCATGGTTAGTTTAATGACCCAGGAGCTCTCAACCTTTTTTTTTTTTTTAAATAAATGAATGAATAAATGAATGAATATATGAGCAAAAAAATAAATGAATAAATAAATAAAACAACTCTGTACTATTAGTGTCTGATTTATGAATTATCCAATATCAAGCTTTCCCACAAAAAAAACAGCCATAAACTTAATTTAAAATAAAATATTTGCTTTAAAATATTGTATCATACTGCATTACATTGTATTGTATTGTATTGTATTCATATTACTGTTGGCTAATTCCTCACAGAAAAGTCACAATGCATTGGGTGAGTTGCAGCTTGTGGACATAAATCCCAGTAAAGCATATTTTTCTAAACACTGGTGGAATTTTGTCTGTTTTGGTTTTGCCTTTTTGGCCTGTGTTGTTAATGCTGTTATTTGTGTTGACATCTTGGTGTGAGACTGAATGTGATATTAAATGTATGAACTTCAACTTATGTTTGATTCAAACATTGATTGATTAAATAGAGTGAAAGGCATGTTGCTTGGTGTCTTTTTTTTCAAATCTACATTTCTGAATCTTGTGTACCTCTGGAGTGTCCTTGCGTACCCCTATTTGAGAACCACTGTAATAACCCATTCAATTTTTGCTTCTTGTTGTAAAACCTGTCATATTCATTAAAAAGTGGTTCCCAAAGCAGGGTTGCAAAACACTGATGGCAGGGTCACAAAACGCCTTCCAAAATAAAAAGCTATATGATATTTCATAAATCATCCATTATTGTAAAAACAGAAGCAAAAATGGGAGTTTTTTTACATAACACTTTCATCAGAAAATGTATGATCCGTCTTCCACATTTCTTTGTTAAAGACCCTCAAGGTAACTAGGTCACAATAACAACAGGACTATTGGCTGTAGATTAATTTAGGACCACTATCCAATCCAGCACCACTTTTTGGGGGGGGCTTTGGGCTTAAAAGTTTGGAAATCCCTGCCTCAACTCCCCTTTCACATGTACATTCACTATCAATATATAAAGATAAAGAGTTAATAAATATAACTTTCAGTACAGTTGCCCCATTGCCCTCCAAACTCGACTGACTTTCTAGCTTTTTTAAAATTTTTTTTTTTTTTGCAGACTTTGAGAACCTGTATTCTTCCTTTATTACATGATGCCACATTCCACATGACCTGTGCTGCACTTCTGGGTTGGTAATTCTGCTTTAAAGAGGGGACGTTCTGCTTTTCTATATTTTAAACATGGATATGAAGTAACAATGCTGGATGTTCAGACTGAACGTGTGCAAAATTCAGAACACGTTGGAAAAAACAGTCTTTTTATTACAATGTCCTCAAAATAGTTCCAGAGGGTTGGCCAATCAGCAGGAAGGGGGTTTGTGGTGAGGGGAGCCTTAAAGAGACAGCAGCTTAAACAAAACATATCAGACAGAAGCAGAAATAAAGGCTTTTTAAAACACCAGTGTGAGAAAAATAGAGATTCATTTGAGCTATAATCATGTGAAACTACTGCAGAGGCACCAAAGGGACAGGATAAGTGCTTAAAAAAGCACAATACTCCCTCTCTAATTGGTAGATCAGTGTTATAAGAACATCTAATGATGACTTCTGCAAATAAACTGTTTAAGTGGAGAAACAAAAGTCATAAAGATTATTTTGCTGTTTATTAAAATGTCAGATTACTACAATGAAAATACAAGTGGCCATGAAATGATTTATACATGTTCATCTTACATAATTCTTGGGTATTTCTGATTTTACTATAATTGCCATCTTCCATATCATACTAGATTGACCCACGAGAATTTATACTGCATGTACATGTTGTAACTTTTTGAACAATAAATATGACACTGAACCACTTTCATAAAATGACCCGAATTAAAAAGAAAAATGATGATATCAGAGTTCAATTATATTGTTCTTGAAGCAAAAAAAGCCATTTCAGGGCACTAATGTGGTGTAATGATGCAATTGAACATATATCTACCTTAGTATCTGTAAAAATACACAACAAGTGTATCCTCTTGCCTATGCCACAGTATGTAAACATCTCAAAATAATACCTTTAGACACATTTTGGATTTTTTGTTTTTAACTCCACATTAGCAACTCCATGCTATGTGGAGTCAAACAGAGACAAGCAGAAAACTCTTGATTAAACTTGTATATCAGTCGTCCAGGGATCCCTAGTTGACAATGACAAAGTTATGACATCAAGTTTGTCAGCTTTCATTTTGGTTCTGATTGTAGCATTTTACACAAATATTCAACAAACCAAAACATACTGGTAGACATCACAAAACAGTCTTTCTACTGACTCATTATGGATGCTCAAATATTTCTGTGCTGTGTTTCGGTCCTCTAACTTGAAAAAAAAAAACATATATATCTGGTTGCCTTTGGTCTTTCAGATAGTATACCCTCACACTGTCTAGTTTTTAACATATATCAGGATTTAAGGTGAAATGTATGGAGTATCGAGAGAGCCAAATTACAAAAATAAATCTATCAAGGAATAAGAAAATATTGAAAATATAAAGATGAATAAATAAAAATGAAATAATTTTGCTATATAAAGCAATTTTAATTAAAAAAAATGAATCCATAAAGGAAAAGGCTAATAGAAGTAGAAAAAATAAAGACAAATTAAAAATTCAACCTCCCTTTATTTGATCTACATTAACAAACAGGAATTAATGAATTTTCATTTATTTGTTTTTTATTTCAGAAAGAAAAATGGAAAATGAACCATTTTTTAAAAATGTTTTGCTCCTTGCTCCATTATTGAAGATCAGTTAAATGAATGATACATGGATTTACAAGGATGTGTAACTTCAGCAGGTCTTAAGTTCTGTTGTCAAATTTCCTGCCAACATGTTTCTTCTCCATTGGGATTCTTTCTATGCCTGTGCACAATGACATTCCTACTGCGCACATTTTTCTGCGCATATTCTCAAGTAAAAAAAATCTAAAGTAAAATTTTTATGTGTAATATAAGCAGTTAAATCAAAAACAATGTGGTGTTTAATGTGCGCAGTAAAAGCAGCAATAAAGTGCATCTAACAGTTAATGGCAATTTACTGATTACAATGTTAAAGTAATGTGCTTTATGAAAGTACTTTACTTAAATTCTTTTATTTCTTTATATTTATACTTTTATTAGCCTTTCTTTTATAGATTTATTTTTTGATATTTTTTATGGATTTATTGCTTTTTATAGTTGCATTATTTTATCAGCACATTACTTCTTTTATTTGTCTTAATATTTCTACTTTTGTTTGCTTATTCTTTATAGATTTATTTTTGTAATTGGCACTCTCACTACTCTGTAAAAATGTAGCACAAAGCTGTAAACCAAGGCCATGATTTTCTGGGATCTCCAGCACTAGTATCTCCGTTAAACTGTAGTTAATTATAGCTTCTACAGCAAGAAGTACAATTCGACTATTATCTATTGATTTGGATTAATTGATTTATCAATGGAAAAGTGATTCTGAGTTATATGTTGAACTTCTTGCGATGCTTGTTTTAGAGACACAGTGAACCCCTGTCTTGGGCCCCTTCCTGCTCCTGAAACTGTATGACAGAGCACTTCTGAACTCCTGATTTGAAACAACTGGAGGTCTCATTGCAACAGCTTGGTGAGGAATTCACTGGCGAAGACTCCAACTAAAAGGACGACGAGCATGAACAGCAATACCGAACCACGCCGTAAGACCAGCTGTGTTACTGACAGAACGTCTCCCACCGTAGTGCTCGAGGATTTATTTTGCTCTTGAATCTGCGCCTCGGATTGTCTGATGTCCCCTGCATTCACAGATTCAGTGGCACTGACCTCGGCCTGGTAGTAATTTGAATCTGTGGGTTTGATGGAGGAACTTTAGTGATAACAGATTTCTTTAAATGTGGATGCTTCACTTTGTGTCAGAGCTTACCTGTGCTCTCCATCTGCGCTATCTCTTTTTCTTCTTTGATCTGCACACCTGCTCTCACACGGGCCTGATCACACACATCAGAAAGGTTTAACTTCAAACAAAGACGAAAAACAAAGACAAAAAGAGATTCAATTGACTGAGGGATGCGGTCACCTACCTCATCAGCAGCTTTCTTCCAATCCAGTCTGAACACCAGTATGATGAAGAAAAGGGACTGCACGAACACACAGACGACAAGTCCTGTCCAGAGGCCTGCACCAAGACGGGGGAAGAGTTTTCAGATTTTTTGACACAAACTATAAAACAGGAGATTAAAAAGGAGTTGTACCTTAAAGGTTTATTGTTACCTATAATGCCCATTTGTGCTGCAAACATCAAGGACACACCGATGGGGATCCCAATGAAGTAGAATCCCACTAAATTACACATAGCACCAATCAGCTGTTTCCCCGCTCCTCTGAGAACACCTCCAGTCACACCCTGAAGACAACAGACAACTGCTCAGCTCTTATCGTGTTTATGTTAATATAAGTTAAGAAATTATGACAACTGTGATGAAATTTACTCACCGCTACTGCATCAAAAACATGCATGAAACAAAACAAAATCATGACATCAGCAACCCTCTGCAGAATTTCTCTGAAAAACAAGCAGACAGAGATTCCTGATGAGAATCCAGCAAGTTGAGGCGCAGGGCTGGGTAAGTGTGATATGACTGAAATACATAAGACTTAAAGTAGGGTACACACATCAGGATTTTCTAAATTTGGAGCGATGTTTTATCTGTTAGAGAGCCCACACATGAAGATCAAAAATCAGACAGTGAACAGTTTTGATCGTACTGTGTGTGTGGTGTGCTCCGATAATCTCAACACAGCTCACCACACACATAACGATTCTGTCCCCCCACTGATCTAGAATCTAGTCCTCAAAGACAGAAATCTCATGTGAACAAATGTGATCTAACAAAAACATAGAAGAAGAAACACAGCAACACAGCAACACAGCAACAACCGGTAAACACAAAACACAACATGGAAGAGGACATAGAAGAGGGAATGATGGTGGTCTTGGGACTATTTTTAAAGGAAAATTTCCAAACTGAAAAAAGAAAAGACTGTGAAAAAAAAATCCTGGAAAAGGCGGGAACACAGACTTTCCTCAAGAACTATCCGTGTCAGGTCACCCATGCTTGATTTTGTTTTTGTCTGCTTCCTTGTTCCTCAGTCAGCTAGCCTCCTGATTGGCTACATTCCATTGTACATCACAACTCACAGAGTCATGACTCGGGAGTCGTCAGCTTTCCCCACACACAAAGATTTTGGGTTGTAAATATTGAACAAGTTTAATATTTATAATTGTCAGCCCTGACCCCTTTTGAAACTGATTATCAAGACAAATTCAGTCTTAACACACCTCAGACCACAAGATAATCTGACAGGATAATCTTATAAGACATGATATAACTGGATGTTTGCCGTCCTTGATCAGGAAGGAGGAAAGTCCTGCAAGACCCAGAAAGTATTCCATAAGGAAAACCTCATGTGCTTTACTGTACCTGGTTAAATCAAAACATCTCTGACTCCTGTGTGGATCTACCTGACATCACTCTGATACAATAAGAAACGCCAAAGCTAGTGGCAAGACAAAAGGTGGGGGACTGGCTTTATCTGTAAATCAGCGATGGTGTAATTCTGCTCACATTACTGTCAAAGAAAGGAAGTGTCGTCCTGACATTGAACTGCTGCCATTTGGTGTGAGACCAAACTACCTTCCACTGTTTTCATGGTTGAATGGTTGGTTCCGGTTGAACTTCTAGATACTTCACCATAGAAACCACAAATTTCGAAACAAGTTTTTACAGTCTCATGAGGTGGTTTTTCTGAATTTTAATATTGAAGTTTATCACAAAAGTGCAATGGAAACACCTTTTTTGTAAAAACATAAATACAGACATAAATAACGGACACACCTCCCTCACCTCCTCGGCCATGATCCTCTCCCAGAAGTCCCTGGTAGGTGTCCACTGCCATTCATATTATGACAGCTCTGCTGTTAGTTATGTGTTCAGTGCAGATGTTTGTTTCTGACATCTCAGAGTGCAGCAGGAGGGAGGGGCGGAGGTGTGTGTGAGTGAGAGAGGAGGTGAGCTGGAGACGAGGATTTTCATTCAGTCTTTTTCATTCAGTCGTGCCTGTTTTGAGTTGGCGTGATCACGGCCAACAGTGACCAGTTAATGAAAACACAAATGTTCACGAACTGACGCTATCATCATTGCAGCGTCCAGACAGACGTTACAACATTTTAACGCTCTTGGCTCTTAAAATATTTGGTGTATCCATGGTTACCACCAGTTACATTTCTCCTTCCTTCTTCCGCATCTTGCAAATGAGTATTAGGGGACGACATTTTACCCGAGTTGTGCGCAATTCTAGTTGTAATTGAAACACCGGCAAGGCACAAGTGTACTTTATCAAAACTTCTGAAATATTTTAATTTGTGAAAAAGTGTAATGGAAACACAGCTAGTGACACCTTTAGCCGAGGTCAGAAATATTTTTCTAGGATAAAGACTCCATTTCACGTGAGCACCATCACCCACTGTTGTACAGACATGACTCTTTGTGGAGCTTTTTTTTTAACACTACTTTTATTCATTCAAGACAATTTCTCCCAGATTGCAAAGTTACAAGGTAACGTATTTATTTGTAGTAACGCACTGCTATTGTTTGAAACATGACAACAATCAAACTTTAAAAACTTCAGTTTATTTTTCTATGAATTTAAGACTTTTTAAGGATGTGCGGACACCTTAATTTCTGTGCATCACTGGTCTCATTTACCAATAAAAAAGTAAACTAAAGAGGTAACTTTACGCAGTATGTTGACCAAAATAGCTCTAAAGTTTTAAAAACTGTGGATCCAGGTTTCCATTTCTTTATCCATTTCTGTTCAAGGTTTATTTCTTTTTGTTTTCCTCAGTTTTACTTCAGCTCTCTGATTTCTACAGGACAGCCGAGAGTCACAATAACAGAACACGCATGCTTTAGCAGGAATCTGCTTGTCAACATGTCAGCGTGTTAACACCGACAGCCATAAATGTGACCTCTATGCTGCTCCTTTTCTTTAAAGGCTGAAGTATCTATTACAAAGTTTACTAAATAAAAACATCCCAAACAAATCTGGTTCCAAATAAAACTGGAGAAGAAGCGTGACTTCATGTAATACTTGAAATAACATGAACAGACACTGTTTAACAGACATGATGCGGCAGTCCTGGTTTGTTAGTGAGCACGGGGATGAGGATCTGATGTAACGTATTAAAGTCTGGTGGCCAATATGTAACCAGGCCTGCTTTTTCATGTGGACTGTGACCATGCTTGGGTCAAAAACCTAAATAAATAAATCAGTGAGTGAAAGTGAAGGTCCTGGGGTTTACTTACTGCTCTGATGTAAAGATGTATCCGATGATATTTCTAGAGATGCTGAGACCAGCTCCAATGACACATGCAATTATGACTGCCAAGAAACAAAAAGAACCAGGATGTAAGAGCCAGTTTAATTTATGAGCTGACATATACAGAATGTACAGATGTGTTTTTTGTTGTCCTGTTTTTTTTCCTCTCCAATTATACACAGTGCTTAACGAATTTATTAGACCACCTGTTATAAAAAAAAAAAAAATAGAAAAACGCCCAGCTTCATGAAGTGCTTTAACTCTCTTTTTCAAAGATTTACTTTCGCTTCACCTTTCTGGACAGGAGTAAGGAGTTTCAAACTGAAGTAATGTTTTTATTCTCAAATTTGAGCCAGAAAACTGGAATTCTCTGAAAAGTCAGAAATGTATCAGAAATAACATAAAACCACTAATACACTTTTTTGTCTGTTCAGGAACACAAGTAAATAATTGTAACCACAACTGTAAAAACTGCTTCTTTGTAAAACAATATACACTGCCTGGCCAAAAAAAAAAGTTGCCACCTGGATTTAACTAAGCAAATAGGTATGAGCCTCCTATTGGATAACTAGAGAAGTTGCATTTCCTTGCAGAAAATGCGTTGAAATGTTGACGCTGAAGACTTGAAATCATGAAAAAAAAAAAAGCTGAAAATGTGGAAAAATGTGAAATAAAATTGCTGAAAGGTGTAAGAAAAAGCATACCATGGAAATGTGAAAAAAGTGAAGAAGAAAGAGTGAAGCAGTAGTAGTGAAGAAGACCAGGAAGTGAGGTAGAAGGATTGAAAAAGAAAGAGTGAGTAAAAAAGTAAAGAGGAAGATGGAGTGTAAAAGAAGTGAGAAAGAAACAGTGGGGAAAAAAGAGTGAAGAAGCAGTGAGGAAGAAAGTGAAGCCAGAGTGATGAGGAAAGGAGTGAGGGGGTAGGGGTGATGAAGAAAAAGAAGTAAAGGAAGTAATGAAGTAGTGAGAACAATTAAGAAATTAGAAAGTCGTATGAAAAGAAGGAGCAAAGAAGAACTGAAGAAGTCTTTAGACTGTTTCAACAATAAAATATTGAAAAAAATGTAAATAACAGCAAAATCTATGAGTTATGTGTAAATAGCATAAAGTCATGTGAAGTAAAGAAGTACACACACACACACTCACCCAAACACACACACAGACACACACACGCACACACTCACCCAAACACACACACACACACACACACACACACACACACACACACACACACACACACACACACACACACACACACACACAAACAGACATGAGCATTACGTGCACTTAAATGTGAGGGGGTTTTGTGTGAACTGAGGTACCTTTAACATTATCAATACACACACACACACATACACTTTTGAACGCTTTACATGCCCTTTCAAGGATAAGAAAACCTTTGTGTGCAAGCTTTCATTAAAAATACATGGTTTAAATTGAGTTATTTGATTCAAAACGAATCCTGTCTCTCTGTGTGTGTGTGTGTGTGTGTGTGTGTGTGTGTGTGTGTGTGTGTGTGTGTGTGTGTGTGTGTGTGTGTGTGTGTGAGAGTGTGTGCTTGTTTTGATAATATAGCCAAGCTCTCCCCGAATGCCCCAGAATGTCCTTATGAGTCATCATTCGTGAGCAGCTGCATGGTTTCCATGGTGATGGGACTTCAAAAGACAGCTGCTGAGTTTAACGGTCAACTCTTTGTGACAGCTGCTCTCAGGCTGGATTTTGGGGTGAGAAATGGTCCGAACAAACGCTCGCTGTGGCCAAACCGTTATAGCTATCAGAGAAATGAGCACACCGTGAGAATCCAGAGGGTCTGAGGAATCTGCCAATGTCAAATTTATATAAGTAGGGCTGGGAAAAAGTATTTAAAAATTTGTTTTAAAAAGTGGTAACAAAGGAGGAATTTCTGATCAGAGAATGACAGGGCCTCTATGGCAGGAAAATCACGTTTTCTCCAGGATTTGGCCACTTACTGGCCAAAGGATACAATTTTTGCCATCAAAAGCAATTTTATTAGAAGCAGGAGGAGTCAGGGAACATTTTGATGCCATTTTTATGACTCTGGAGTGAAATTAGTGGGCCTACGAGCGATTTGTTTGTGAAATTTCTTATGTGTCATCAGCTGCTGCTCCACTCTGACTGATGATGTCACGCACTCTGAGAGCTGAGTGTAGTGAAAAAACTCAAAAGTTTGTGTTGCTTAAGGAGTGAAATCTCAAAAAAAGTGAAAGATAGTTAAAAAGTTGAAAGAAGAGTGAAAAGTGAAAAGATAAGTGAACATTTTAAAGCAAGAATGGAGTCTGTAAGTGGAAGTATGATGAAGTTTGAGGAGCTCAAAGTTGAAGGAGTTTTAGGAGCAAAAGTCAAAGTTCCCCAGTCATTTCAAATGGGAATTTTTTTTGACAAAAAGTGAAATAATTCACAAAGTTTAAGAGTTAGAGATGAGAAAAGTCATAGCACACATGTCTTAAAGTAGCTGAATTGTTTAAAAGTTGAACGGTGAAGATCGTTGAAAAATTGTGGAAGGAGATAGGTGCCAAAAAACGTACGGAAGAATAATAATAAGAAGAAGAATTGAATATTAAGTAGAAGATCTATAAATTGAAATGCTGACTCAGCATTTCAACTTAATTACTGCATGGGCGATTATCTTTCAGCTGGCAACAAGTTATTTAACCCCAACTGGTGCAATGAGTTGCTTCTCATTTCCTAAACAACCATGTCCAAAGACACATCCCGTGGTCGTGGAAAAGATGTTAGTCTGTTTGAGAAGGGTCAAATCATTGGCATGCATCAAGCAGAGAAAACATTTAAGGAGATTGCAGAAACTACTAAAATTGGGTTAAGAACTGTCCAACACATTATTAAAAACTGGAAGGATAGTGGGGACCCATCGTCTTTGAGGAAGAAATGTGGCCGGAAAAAAATCCTGAATGATCGTGATCGGCGATGACTTAAACGTGTGGTGAGATCAAATCAAAGAAAAACAACAGTAGAACTCAGGGCTATGTTTAATAGTGAAAGTAAGAGCATTTCCACACGCACAATGCGAAGGGAACTCAAGGGATTGGGGCTGAACAGCTGTGTAGCCTTAAGAAAACCACTAATCAGTGAGGCTAACCGGAAAAAAAAGGCTTCAATTTGCTAGGGAGCATAAAAATCGGACTCTGGAGCAATGAAAGAAGGTCATGTGGTCTGATGAGTCCAGATTTACCCTGTTCCAGAGTGATGGGCGCATCAGGGTAAGAAGAGAGGCAGATGAAGTGATGCACCCATCATGCCTTGTGCCTACTGTACAAGCCTGTGGGAGCAGTGTTATGATCTGGGGTTGCTGCAGTTGGTCAGGTCTAGGTTCAGCAACATTATGTGCTCAAAGAATGAGGTCAGCTGACTACCTGAATATACTGAATGACCAGGTTATTCCATCAATGGATTTTTTCTTCCCTGATGGCACGGCATATTCCAAGATGACAATGCCAGGATTCATCGGGCTCAAATTGTGAAAGACTGGTTCAGGGAGCATGAGATCATTTTCACACATGGATTGGCCACCAGAGAGTCCAGACCTTAACCCCATTGAGAATCTTTGGGATGTGCTGGAGAAGGCTTTGCGCAGCGGTCAGACTCTACCATCATCAATGCAAGATCTTGGGGAAAAAATAATGCAACACTGGATAGAAATAAATCTTGTGACACTGAAGAAGCTTATTGAAACAATGCCACAGCGAATGCGTGCCGTAATCAAAGCTAAAGGCGGTCCAACGAAATATATATATATAATATCATATAATATATATATATATATATATATATATATATATATATATATATATATATATATATATATATATATATATATATATATATATATATCATTAAAAGAAGAAAAAAGATGCTTTCTTCAGGGGTGGGGCTTTAACAAATTAATTTTGATCAATTACAGATTTGTCTTGAAAAAAATAACACATATTATCTATTATTGCACTCCAGAGTCTTGTGAACCTTTCTTTCTCGAAATTAGTTTCTTTGCCCCCCATCTGTGAAATAAGCTTCCTACATTCCCGAGTGCTGCTTGTACTACAGCGTATTCACTGCAGACATTTCTACATTTCACTACAGTTTTCAGCCAATTTGACACTTTACTTTTTTAAAACTCAAACTTTTAATGCTTTGTGTCTCATGACATCTGCAGTCTTATATTTTTATGATGTGCTTTGGCTCTCATGTCTTTAATAGAAGGATAGGACAATGGACTGAACAGGAATCAGGGTGGGAAGTGAAAACGGGGACTGCACACTGTACATGGAGCACACGACTTCACTACGTGGCCGACTGGCGCCTGATTGTTCGTCTTTTAAATGATTTTCTGTTTTCACAGAGAGGTTGCTTCAGGTAACATGCACCATGCATGAGTCCTTACAGGTACATAAGATGGGAACTTTGGAAGACAGCTTGGCCTGCTCGATGTCTCCTGCACCGAGAGCATTCCCCACCCGGACACTGGCAGCAGCAGCAAACCCTAACGGGAACTGTGGGAGGAAACAGAGACATTATTTAAGGTGCTTTAGTTTGGAATATAAAAACATTGAAGTAAAGGGTTTATATTCAACACATCATCATCATCATCATCATCATGAGGAGGATTTACCATGTATGCTACCGCAGCCAGCTCATATATGATGGACTGAGCTCCAAGCTCCACCTTGCTGATCACTCCACTAAGGAAGATTCCCAATTCAAACATCCACCACTCCAGACACAGCATGAGCATGCTGGGGATGGCCATCTGGACGAAGGGTCCCCACTCCTGCAAACAGTCCATGGACCAACCTGTGGGTTTTCAAATTTCACTTTCTGTCAGGGCTCAACACTCATAAACCTGTGAAATCATCTTTGACTAAATCCATCTGTACATGTTAAAACTCAGACAATATGCAAACACAGCTGGTGTTCTATAGAAAGTGAACTAAAATGAGTGCCTCAATACCTGAATGACTGTCCAAAACCTCAGAATTACTGCACTGCGGGTTTATTATCACTCATGTTACATACATGCCTTCAACAGAAAGTCTACATGTTTCCTCTGGCTGCCTGTCATTCCTGTTGGCTTTTTACATATGACACAGTTACAGAGTGTGTCAAATATTGAACAAACTAATGGTTAGACACCAGAGACTCAGATTCAGACAGAGGAAATGTTAATTTATTCAGTCCAAGCTCTAAACTTCCAAACTCTGTTCAATAATGCCACTTTTGATTTTGTTTAAATGCCCAAAGAAAAGTGGAATATTTCTTACTCCAAACATTGAAGTAATATGTGAATGCTCTATCTTATAGACTCATTGCTAACAATTTATCATTTGTTTATCTGGATTTCAGCTCTTTCCTTCTGTTCCTCAGACTCGAGCCCAATCAATTAATTGGCAGGTAACCGATGTAGTAACTTTTTTTTGCTGCTGAGAGAATCCATCGCTCTGTCACCAGTCATTTAAAAATAACTGTTTTTTGATCCCCTGGTGGGTTTGGGATCCAGATGATTTATAAGTTGAGTAAATTGCCTTTGTGAGATAAACAGAGATTTATGCAGCTATTAATTCCCATGTCTACCGTTATCTAAAATGAGAGTATTATACAGTTTCAAACTGGTGTAATTTGCATCTTTGTGAAATAAGTGGGTTTACAGCCTCATGTTTTAGCCTTTAGTTTGTGTTTTAGCCTTTAGCTCATACTCTATCACTCTCCTGTTTATCTTTCTTCTTCTCTTCTGTCCTTTTTCTGTCTGACAGTTCACCTCCAGTGTCCACCATCACAACTAAAACAATCACAGAAATCGTTTTCAGCAGAGAAAAACACAGATTTCTTTTCTCACTATCAAACTTTGTCAGTTGGCAGGGTGTTGTCATAGAGACTTCAACGTGCTGTAAACCAATCTGGTCCTGAAGCTAAGAAATAGCATTTATAAATAACCTATATTGGTGCTGATAATCTCATTTTAAAATGTGGATTAGGATCAGGCAGATATCTAGAAGTGAGACTGTTTCCTCACAGTTCGTTTAAACATGCTGACATTAAGAGTCTTTGAGTTTCTGCAGTGTTTTAGTCGAGAAGAATTCACAGAGCTTTAGCAGCTTGTGTATAATTCATAAGTAGTTTTGACACAACTGAATTAAATGAAGTTTTGTTTGTTCACCTGAAAGAAAATTCTCACTTACACTTAACTAAGGATGTGACTGGCCAGACTTTGGACATTTCTGCTCTACAAGAATAAGAAAATGCCTCACCGCCCCACGTGGCCTTATGGAGACCCCTCCAGTGGATGTAAATATACAAGATCACAGCCAAATAGTATTGAGAGATGGCGTTCGCTGCTGCAGATCCACTATGAGTGGGAAAAAAGGTACAAGACAAAAAAGCCAACAACAATCTTTTCAACAGATTTTGACAACAGCTGTAAATGTGCAGAGTGCAGTATTTATCAAAATCACAAACTTGGTAAAAATGGAATATGATATTCTTAAGGAGCTTTAATTAGTATCTGATCACCTGAAGATAAAAATCATATTTTTTTCTAACTCAGAATGACTCTTGTATCTCTTCCACTGTCATGTTTCTACTGAAGCACAGAAGAGACAAAAAAGCAATGCGTTTGTTTTCATGGTAGCTGAGAAGCAAACTTAAATGCGTCTGTTGTAGGATGTTGATGATGACAATGAAGAGGATGAAGAGAATAAAAGAATGTGCAAAAGAATGTGCAAAAGAATTTGCGTTGATAGGAGTTCATGTCCCCAAAGGTACGCCATCACTATCCAGACAGGAGGGGTGAGAAGGGGAGCATTTCAGTCTCGAGTCTGTCAGCTACGTATCACTAAATAGTCTCATTTCTACACACTATACCTTTAAATTCTGGGAGAGCAAGTTTCGCATGCATATTTTGTGCCCACATATAAATGAAAACAGAGGCCTCTGAACATTTTCATCCAGTCAATCCAATGATTTGATTTAATCACTAGATTGAAAAATGATCAACTGGATAATAGTTGTTTTTTTTCTGATGTGATAACAAAATACAGTCCTGGACACCACACACATCATGAGCTCAGAATTGAACATGACACACACGGTGATAATGACCAACGATTTGATAAGTTGTACTACAGAATAACAGTTTTAAATACTCACGCAACACCCAGATCCAGACAGTAGAGGAAGATGTAGTTGATGATTGCATTGAAGACATTTCCAATGACTCCAGTTATGACCTGAGGCCATATTATTCCCTATAAGACACAGAACAGAATGTCATACTTAAGGAGACCTTCCTATAGGATCCATAAATAACTTCAGTCCACACTCACAGCTCTGAGTAAAGGTACTGTGGGGACTGTTTGCCGTTGATTGCAGTAACACCTTTGACTGGAATGGTTTGTGTTTTTCTGGGATTAAGACTGTTTTCCAGTGTAGTAAGGAAGTGACTCTTGTCAAAGAATGTATTTGATATATTTATTTGTGGTTATGTTGAGCTATTGTTTGAAACGTGACAACAATCAAACTTTGTAAACTCAGTTTGTAGTTCAGTGTCCAGCAGGTGAGCAGACAATCTGTTTAGTGTTACTCACAGCCTGGTGCTCTGAGACGTGTCCGTAATGTTAATGAATCCTGGTTACATCCTACCAGAGCTCATCTAACAACTACAACCTCACCAAGCAGAGCAAACGTAGCCTCAACAGATCACTGCAGTATAACCGCTGCATGTGGGAATTATCAAAAATAATGTCCATGTCTCCTGTGTACAACCCCAATTCCAATGTTCAACCTAAATTCAGTTGAATACACTACAAAGACAAGATATTTATTGTTTAAACTGATAAACTTTATTGGGTTTTTTTGTAAATATTCTCTCATTTTGAATTTGATGCCTGCAACATGTTCCTCAAAAGCTGGGACAGGCTCATGTTTCCACTGTATTCCATCACCTTTCCTTTGAACAACACTCAATAAGTGTTTGTGAACTGAGGACACTAATTGTTGAAGCTTTGGAGGTGAAATTCTTTACCATACTTGCTTGATGAACAACTTCAGTTGATCAATAGTCCGGGGTCTCTGTTGTATTATTTTGCTCTTCATAAGGCTCCACACATTTTCAATGGGAGACAGGTCTGGACTGCAGGCAGGCCAGTCTATTACCTGTACTCTTTTACTATGAACCCATGCTGTTGTAACACATGCAGAATATGTCTTGGCATTGTCTTGCTGAAATAAGCAGGGACGTCCCTGAAAAAGACGTGGCTTGGATGGCAGCATGTGTTGCTCCAAAACCTGTATGTACCTTTCAGCATTAATGGAGCCTTCACAGATGGTCCAGTTAGCCATGCCATGGGCACTAACACACCCCCATACCATCACAGATGCTGGCTTTTACACTTTGTGCTGATAACAATCTTGATTGTTCGTTCCTCTTTGGCCTGGAGGACACCACGTCCATGATTTCCAAAAACACTTTGAAATGTGGACTCGTCAGACCACAGAACACTTTTCCACTTTGCGTCAGTCCATCTCAGATGAGCTCGGGTCCAGAGAAGTCAGCGGCGTTTCTTGGTGTTGTTGATATATGTCTTTGTCTTTGCATGGCAGAGCTTGAACTTGCACTTGTAGATGTAGTGATGAACTGTGTTAACTGACAATGGTTTTCTGAAGTGTTCCTGGGCCCACGTGGTAATATCCATTACACAATGATGTTGGTTTTTAATGCAGTGCTGCCTGAGGGGTCAAAGGTCACGGGCATTCAATGTTGGTTTTCAGCCTTGCTGCTTACGTGCAGAGATTTCTACAGATTCTCTGAATCTTTTGATGATATTATGGACTGTAGATGATGAAATCCATCAATTCTTTGCAATTATACATTGAGAAACATATTTCTTAAACTGTTGGACTATTTACTCACTCAGTTGTTTACAAAGTGGTGTACCTCGCACCATCCTTCCTTGTGCACAACTGAGCCTTTCGGGGATGCTCATTTTATACCAAATCATGACACTCACCTGTTTCTAATGAACCTGTTCACCCATGGAATGTTCCAAACAGGTGTTTTTTGAGCATTCCTCAACTTTCCCAGTCTTTTGTTGACCCTGTCCCAACTTTGTTTGGAACGTGTTGCAGACATCAAATTCAAAATGAGTGAATATTTGCAAAAAAAAACCCCAAAGTTTATCAGTTTGAACAATAAATATATTGTTTTTGTAGTGTATTTAATTGAATATAGGTTAAACAGGATTCGCAAATCATTGTTTTCTGTTTTTATTTATGTTTTACACAACGTCTCAGCTTCACTTGAATTGGGGTTGTAGCTTTTTTCTGCTCTTCTGACATTTTTTGCTCCGACAGTCTAGCTCCACTGACCATCATTACTACAAAATTAATCCAGAAGTCTTTTTCTTCAAGAAAAAGCACAGATCTTACTTCTCATTCCTAAGTAGTATTGTCAAAGGGACTTTCAGTCTATGTGTCGTAAATGGATTTGTGTTCTCCTTATGGATTCGCCACAAATTCTGAGAAATATCATTTATAAAGAGAAGTTGCATTTCCTTGCAGCAAATGCGTTGAAATGCTGAAGCTGAAGACTTGAAATAGTGAAACAAAGCTGAAAATGTGGAAAAATGCTAAATAAAATTGCTGAAAGGAGTAAGAAAAAACATACCATGAAAATGTGAAAAAAAGTGCAGACAAAAGAGTGAAGAAGTAGTAGTGAAGGAGACCAGGAGGTGAGGTAGAAGGATTGAAAAAGGAGTGAGTAAAAAAGTGAAGAGGAAGATGGAGTGTAAAAGAAGTGAGAAAGAAATAGTGGGGAAAAAAGAGTGAAGAAGCAGTGAGGAAGAAAGAGTGAAGGAGAAGTTTAGGAAAAAGAAGTGAAGAAAGAGTGATGAAGAAAGGAGCGAGGGAGAAGGGGTGATGAAGAAAAAGAAGTAGTGAAGAAGAAGTGAAAAACAAGCAAGGATGTAGTGAAGAAGAAGCGAGAATAAAGGAGTTAAGAAATGAGAAAGCAGTATAAAAAGAATGAGCTTAAGAAGACGTGAAGAAGTCTTTTGACCGTCTAAACTACAAAATGTAAAAAAAAATGTAAATGACAGCAAAATCTATGGGTTATGTGTAAATAGCATAAAGTCATGTGAAGTAAAGAAGAAGAAAAGAAAAAGAAATGAGAAAGCAGGATAAAAAGAATGAGCTTAATAAGATGGACTGAAGGAGATGGAGTGAAAAACAATGAAAAAGAAGTGAAGAGAAAATGTTTCTCATAAATTGTTTAAAAATTGTGTAAAAGACAGCAAAATCTATGAGTAATGTGTGAATAGCATTTAGTCATGTGATCAGATTTATGTGTTAATGGAGTCTGTTAGTCAAAATATGCAGAAGGTAGAAGCAGATGAAGTTTAATGAGTTTGAGTGGATGAACAGATATTTCCAGTCTCTATTTACACTGTAAAAATGTTTTAAATAAAGTTTTTTTTTTCATTTTAAAGTAAAGGGGGTAGAGATGTGTAGCTAACAGGCAGCCTTAAGCTGAAAGTAAAATGAGTAAAATGCATCTTTTTAGAAGAAGATGTGTTTAAAGGATCTGTGGATCCATAAAGGTGTTAGAAGATAGATGGAGGACTTAGAAAATGTTGCTGCAGCCTTTAAAATGCTCAAACAATATGAACATGTGTCTCCTGTGTGTGTGTGTGTGTTGGACTGTGTTTGCATGTTATTTGACTCCCAGCTGAGCTCAGCTGTTACCATGGCGACCTCAAATCATAACAGAGTAACTGCAGTTAGAATGCTGCTCCAGCAGCTTAAGGCTTTGGGATTTCTGCTGAAACACAGTCTGAACAAGCGCACGCTGTGCCAAAACCGTGATAGATATGAGAAAAACGAGCACACTGTGAGAATCACAAGACTCTGAGAAATCTGTCAATGTGCTTTTTATTTCTGTAGGACCAATAGAAAGCACAGAAAATCCGAGTTGAAAATGAGTGAACCTTTGCTGATCTCTGAGAAAATCCATCAAGAGTTAACAATAGAAGTAAGTGCGAGGAGGAGGTGAGGTTTGCCTGACAGTTGGTCCTTTTCTGACTTAGTGCTTCATCCTTTGACGTCAAAAGCCACTTTGACAGAAGCACAACGAAACTACCTACGTTTTGATGTTTTTTTTTATGTGTGTGGAGTGAAGTTTGTGGATTCACGAGCAGGATGTTTGGGAAGTTTCTTGTGTGTCATCAGCTGCTGCTCCACTCTGACTGATGATGTCACGCACTCTGAGAGCTGAGTTTTTAGTGGAAAATCTGAAAACTTTGTGCTGCTTAAAGAGTGAAATCTAAAAAACTGTGAAAGATAGTTAAAAAGTTGAAAGATGAGTGAAAAGTGAAAAGATTACTGAACATTTTGAAGCAAGAATGGAGTCTGTAAGTGGAAGTATGATGAAGTTTGAGGAGTTTTAGGAGTTTTGGGAGCAAAAGTCTGAGTTCTCCAGTCATTTCAAATGGGATTTTTTTTTTTTTACAAAAAGTGAAATAATTCAAAAAGTTTAAGAGTTAGAGATGAGAAAAGTCATAGCACACATGTCCTTAATGAGCTGAATAGTTTAAAAGTTGAACGGTGAAAATTGGTGGAAAACTGTGGAAGGAGATAGGTGCCAAAAAACATACGGAAGAAGAAGAAGAAGAAGAAGAAGAAGAAGAAGAAGAAGACAACTTCCACGGAAATCTTGAGAGGGGCTTGGGTGGCATGCCGGCTGGCATACTAAATATACTTCCTGATATACTTTGTAATGTGTCCTCTCCCTAATTGCTGTGGGAACATAATAGCTACTCACGGGCTATAGGTGTGCTTGGTGAGATTAAGGTGTGGTTACACATCCACACATGTGGTTTCTAGTTTAACTGAGGTCATAGTTAACTTATTCACACAAATGTGCACTTTGTGCCCACTGTCACATATAATTTTAACACTCCAGAAACACACAAACAGATACATATGCCCTTTGCACACTTAGATGTGGTGGGCGTTTTGTCTGAACTGAGGTCCCTCAATCACAATCATCAATGCACACACCAAACACATAGGCGCGCTCAGCGCGCCATTTCAAAGTCAAGACCCCCTCTGTGAGTTGATTTAAAAGGTGAAACATTGATTAACAAAAATAAACACACACACACAGACACACACAAAGAGTCATGCACACTACACATGCTTAAATGTGGTTGATGTTTTGTGTGAACTGAGGTCCCTTAATCACAATCATAAACGCACACACACGTACACAAAGGCACTCTTCGCTTTCCTTTTCAAAGCAAGAAGTCCTCTGTGAGTGGCCTTCATTGATAAAACTTTGTATAACGAAAAACAGACACACACCTACACACAGACACAACCACACACACACACACACACACACACACACACACATACACAGACATGCACACACACACACACACACACACACACACACACACACACACACACACACACACACACACACACACACAAACACTCAAACAAACAAACACAGACACACACAGATACACACACAAACACACACACACACACACACACACACACACACACACACACACACACACTCACCCAAACACACACACACACACACACACACACACACACACAAAGACATGAGCATTACGCGCTTGAATGTGAGGGTGTTTTGTGTGAACTGAGGTACTCTAAACATCAGCAATACAGTCACACATACATACACGTTTGCACGCTTTACATACCCTTTCAAGGACAGGAAAACCTCTGTGTTTAAGCTTTCATTGATAATACATTGTTTGAAATGAGTTATTTCATTCAAAAGGAATCCTGACTCTCTCCGTGTGTGTGTGTGTGTGTGTGTGTGTGTATTTGTTTTGATAATATAGCCAGGCTCTCCCAGAATGCCCCAGAATGTCCTTGAGTCATCATTCATGAAGAGCTGCATGGTTTCCATCTTCCGTCAGTCCTGCTGTGACTGACTGATGATGTCACGCACTCTGAGAGCTGAGTTTTAGTGAAAAAACTTAAAACTTTATGTTGCTTTACCTTTGTTTTCTCAAAAACTGTTGAAGACAGCAGAATGCCCCTTGAAACTTGAGCTGTGGACAGATGTGTCAACGTTTTGAAGCAACAATGACGTCTCTAGCTGAAAGTATGGCGAGGCAGGAGCAGTGTGAAAAAGTGTGGTTTTTTTTGTGTTCTTGGGGAGCCTCTCTATTCATTGTCTATGGGACTTTTTCGTCGGTTTTTCAGGGTTTTTTTCGGCCAAATATTGCCGAAATTCTTAGAAAAGTCATAGCACACCATTCTGGACCGAGCCACACGTTTTGATATATAATTTGTTGGGGTTTTCACAAAGCCCTGGGAGGAGAAGCGGTCCAAAATTTTGTCCTTATGAGTCATCTTTCATGTAGAGCTGCATGGTTTCCATGACGATTTAACTGAGAGCAGCTGTGGAGATCAAGGGACACCTCTTTGTGACAGCTCCTCTCTGCCGTTTTTTGGGATGAGGCATGTGTCTGAACAAGTGCTCTCTGTGCAAAAACCGTTATAGCTATCAGAAAAACGAGCACACTGTGAGAATTCAGAGACTCTAAAGAATCTGTCAATGTGCAGTTTGTATTGGTAGGGTCAAAAATTTGCCCTCACGGCCGAGTTGAAAATGAGTGACCCTTTTCTGGAAAACCCGAAAGATTCAAAATGTAAGTTAATAGGAAGAGTTGGTCAGGTTTGGCTGACAGTTGGCCCTTTCCTGACTAAGAGCTCCATCCTTTGACTTCAAAGGCTGCTTTGACAGAAGCGCAACGGAAATACCTACGTTTTGATGTATTTTTTATGACTTTGGAGTGAAATTTGTGGGCCTACGAGACATTTGTTTGGGAAATTCCTTGTTTGTCATGAGCTGCTGCTCCCACTCTGACTGATGATGTCACGCACTCTGAGAGCTGAATTTTAGTGAAAAAACTCAAAACTTTGTGTTGCTTTACCTTTGTTTTCTCAAAAACTATTTGAGACAGCAGAATGCCCCTTGAAACTTGAGCTGTGGACAGATGTGTCAACGTTTTGAAGCAACAATGACGTCTCTAGCTGAAAGTATGGCGAGGCAGGAGCAGTGTGAAAAAGTGTGTTTCGGCCAAATATTTCCGAAATTCTTAGAAAAGTCATAGCACACCATTCTGGACCGAGCCACACGTTTTGATATAGTTTGTTGGGGTTTTCTCAAAGCCCTGGGAGGCGTAGCGAACCAAAATTTTGTCCAGAAGATGAAGAAAAAGAAAAAAAAAAAGAAACAAACGGAAGAACAATAGTGGCTCTCCCCCATAGCTTTGCTGTGGGGGATAGTGGCTCATGTGAAGCCTGAGCCCCTAATCAGAAGAAGAAGAAGAAGAAGAAGAAGAAGAAGAAGAAGAAGAAGAAGAAGAAGAAGAAGAAGTGAAGATAAAGTCGAAGAACTATAAGTTGAAATGCTGACTCAGCATTTCAACTTAAATAATTGAATTTGGTGCTGATAACCTTATTTTAAATTATGGATTATGACCAGGCAAATACATGAAAGGGAGCCTATTTCAAGATCACTTACAACTCCTGACAGGGCTTTTAGGTGTCTCTTTTTGGGTTTACCTGGTTTTGAAGATACCTCCCTTGCAGCTGGTACATAAAAGCTGCCTGAAAAACAAAAAATTAGGACTTGTGTTAGTGTATCAGCTGAGCAAAAAATACATAACCTGTCTGAAATATGATCATGTATTCAATCATTATTCTTTTTTATGTAATAAACAGGGTTTCAAATGCACCAAAACTCACTGGCAGTGCTGGCATAAAGATCTTCACGTACAGCTGGGAGAGGCTTCATAGAGAAAGAAAACAAACATTAAAGCCTGTAAAAATGTGGAAAACATGTTACAGCTTTTTATATCCTTTACCGCAAGTATTGCTTCCTACAAATGTACGCATATAACAATACAATATAACTTATAGACAAAGAGGGGCTCAGGCAGCATGCCGGCTGGCATACATACTCTTGATATACTTTGTAATGTGTCCTCTCCCTAATTGTCCCTTAATCACAATCATAAACGCACACATGTAAACATAGGCGCTCTTCGCTTTCCTTTAACTGAGTCACGTCCTGTGGTGGTGTACTATCAGCCCGAAGTGCAATAATTGATTGATTATTGGTTTTAGCCTTTTTACACAAATCAGATATCAAGCAAGAATATAGCTCATTTTTAAGAATTTGAAGGGCTTTTATTTTGAAATGCTACATCAGAATTGGTAGAAAATTAACTGAGTCACATCCTGATGTAGTCCTCTATCAGCCTGAAGTGGAACAATTGATTGATTATTGGTGTTAGCCTTTTTATGCTACTCTAAAATCAGGTAAGACTATAGCTGTTTCAGAAATTAAAAGAGCTTTTATTTTTAAATGCTACATCAGTCTTGGTTTCAAAATAATTTCTTCACATCCTGAGGTGATGTACTATCATCCTGAAGTGGAATCATTGATTGATTATTGGTTTTAGCCTTTTTACACAAATCAGACTTCAGGCAAGAATACACCTCAGTTTAAAGAATTTGTAGAGCTTTTATTTTGAAATGCTACACCAGAAACAGCGGATATTAAATGAATGACATCCTGGCATGGTATACTATCAGCCTGAAGTGGAATCATTGATTGATTATTGGTTTTAGCCTTTTTATGCTAATCTAAAATCAGGCAAGACTGTAGCTGAGATTCTGGAATTTAAAGGGCTTTTATTTTGAAATGCTACATCAGAATGGGTTGAAATTGACTGAGTCACATCCTGAGGTAGTGTACTATCAGCCTGAATTGGAATCAATGATTCATTATTTATTGAAGCCTTTTCATGCTAATCTGAATTCAGGCAAGACTTTTGCTTAGTTTCAAGAATTTGAAAGGCTTTTATTTTGAAATGTTACATCAGAATCAGCTGACATTGAATGAGTGACATCCTGGGATGGTTCACTATCAGCCTGAAGTGGACTCATGGATTGATTATTGATTTAAGCCTTTTTACACAAATCAGACTTCAGGCAAGAACATAGCTCAGGATTAAGAATTTGAAGAGCTTTTATTTTGAAATGCTACATCAGAATTGGTAGAAAATTAACTGAGTCACATCCTGATGTAGTCCTCTATCAGCCTGAAGTGGAACAATTGATTGATTATTGGTGTTAGCCTTTTTATGCTAATCTTAAATCAGACAAGACTATAGCTGAGATTCTGGAATTTAAGGGGCTTTTATTTTGAAATGCTACATCAGTCTTGGTTCAAATTAATTGTGTCACATCCTGGCGTGGTGTACTATCATCCTGAAGTGAAATCATTGATTGATTATTGGTTTTAGCCTTTTTACACAAATCAGACTTCAGGCAACAATACACCTCAGTTTTAAGAATTTGAAGAACTTTTATTTTGAAATGCTAAACCAGAAACAGCGGATATTGAATGAGTGACATCCTGGGATGGTTCACTATCAGCCTGAAGTGCAATCATTGATTGAGTATTGATTTTAGCCTTTCTACACAAATCAGACTTCAGACAAGAATAAAGCTGAATTTAAGAATTTGAAGCGCTTTTATTTTGAAATGCTACATCAGCATTGGTTGAAATTAACTGAGTCGCATCTTGAGGTGGTGTACTATAAGCCTGAAGTGAAATCATTGATTGATTATTGGTTTCAGCCTTTTTATGCTAATCTGAAATCAGAAAAGAATATAGCTCAGTTTCTGGAAATTAAAGGGCTTTTATTTTGAAATGCTACATCAGTCTTGGTTCAAATTAATTGCGTCACTTCCTGAGGTGGTGAACTATCATCCTGAAGTGGAATCATTGATTGATTATTGGTTTTAGCCTTTTTAAATAAATCAGACTTCAGGCAAGAATACACCTCCGTTTTAAGAATTTGAAGAGCTTTTATTTTGAAATGCTACATCGGGATTGGTTGAAATTAACTGGGTCACATCCTGAGGTGGTGTACTATCAGCCTGAAGTGGAATCATTGATTGATTATTGGTTTTAGTCTTTTTATGCTAATCTGAAATCAGACAAGACTATAGCTCAGTTTCTGGAATTTAAAGGGCTTTTATTTTGAAATGCTACATCAGTCTTGGTTCAAATTAATTGCGTCACATCCTGGGATGGTTCACTATCAGCCTGAAGTGCAATCATTGATTGAGAATTGATTTTAGCCTTTTTACACAAATCAGACTTCAGACAAGAATAAAGCTGAATTTAAGAATTTGAAGCGCTTTTATTTTGAAATGCTACATCAGCATTGGTTGAAATTAACTGAGTCGCATCTTGAGGTGGTGTACTATAAGCCTGAAGTGAAATCATTGATTGATTATTGGTTTTAGCCTTTTCATGCTAATCGGAAATCAGGCAAGATTATAGCTCAGATTCTGGAATTTAAGGGGCTTTTACTTTGAAATGCTACATCAGATATAGCTGATATTGACTGGGTGACATCCTGAGGTAGTATACTATCGGCATGAGTCTGAATCATTGATTGGTTATTTGTTTTAGCCTCTATTCTAATCCGAACTTTATGAGAAACCTTATCAGTTTCAGGATTTGAAAAGGGTATTATTTTACAATTCTACAATTTCATTTAGCAGACGCTTTTATCCAAAGCGACGTACAACACAAGCAAGAATTTTGACAAAAAGGAGAAACCTTATTAAGTGCGAATAAATGCTTCAAGTTAGATTTGTCACAGGTACTCTGTCATCTTTTTTTTGTGTGTGTGTTCTATCGAAATATAAGCCATACCTAGAATTCAACATTCAGGAGAAATCAAAATTCAGTGCTTTCATTTGTTAAGAGCTCAGTCCGAGACTTTCTGATCTGACCCCTGAGGACAAAGAGGAGAAGGGTCAGATTAAGTGCCAAAGTGTTCCCTGAACAGGTGAGTCTTCAGACCTCTCTTAAAAGTAGAAGGGGACTCTACGGATCTTAATGAGTTGGGTAATTCATTCCACCATTTCGGTACGACAGAGGAGAAGAGTCTGGTAGAGATTTAGAGCCATGCTGGGCTGGGAGCACCAGGCGTCTCTCACAGGTAGAGCGTAGCAGGCGGGAAGGAGTGTAGACCTGGATGAGGGACTCAAGGTAGGAAGGAGCCGTTTTTGTCACTGTTTTGTGAGCCAGAAGAAGAGCTTTGAATTTGATTGGAGCTGCCACTGGGAGCCAGTGAAGAGAGATTAACAGCTGGGTGACGTGGGCTGTTTTGGGCAGGTTAAAGACCAGACGTACTGCTGCATTCTGGTTTTTGTTACACTGGCGTGGGTTACAATAAGCTTTCAGTTGAATTGAATTCATTTACATTAGTCTTTAAATTTTAACCAGGATTTAGAGCAGATTATTTCTGTATTATATCTGTCAGGTCAAAAATTTGCCCACACGGCCCGAGTTGAAAATGAGTGATCCTTTTCTGAAAAACCCCAGCGATTCAAAATGGAGTTTTTGGTGAAAAATCTCAAAACTTTATGTTGCTTTACCTTAGTTTTCTCAAAAACTGTTGAAGATAGCAGAATGCCCCTTGAAACGTAAGCTGTGGACAGATCTGTCAATGTTTTGAAGCAAGAATGACATCTCTAGGTCAAAGTATGGCGAGGCAGGAGCAGTGGGAAAAAGTGTGTTTTTTTGGTGTTCTCGGGGAGCCTCCCCATTCATTGTCTATGGGACTTTTTTGTCGGTTTTTCGGGGGGTTTTTTGGCCAAAAATTGCCAAAATTCTTAGAAAAGTCATAGCACACCATTCTGGACTGAGCCGCGCGTTTTGATATATAATTTGTTGGGGTTTTCTCAAAGCTCTGGGAGGAGAAGCGGTCCAAAATTTTGTCCGTAAGATGAAAAAGAAAAAGAAAAAAGATGCGAACAGCTTTGCTATGGGGGAGAGTGGCTCATGCCAAGCCCGAGCCCCTAATTATGATTTATTGATAATAAATTACACTGCGGTTACTTTAATGACTATAAGTGCCACTAATGTTAATCAAATGTTTGTTCTGTTATCACTAAATTCTAACTTATCAGGACTAAAATGTGTTTATCTCAGGGGAGAAATTAAGGGTTCAACGGTCTGTGAGGACAAGTTCGTCATTTGTTAAATGCACGACTCATTCATTCATAAAAATCCATGAATAAGCACCTAAAGTGAACTCAGCCTTCATCTTGAGTCACCAAAAGCTCGTAAGCTCTCCTGTAATAAACCTGCCAAGCACTGGAGGACAGATAGTGTTTCCTTTTGTTCCAGTTCAGATGTGTTGAGGAGAACACAAAATTAGACTATTAAAACAGCTTGGCCCTGCATGTGCTTGAGGTGCAGTTAATGGCTTTGTATTGTCACAGGTTAGGTAAGGTCTGAGACAAAACATAACCCCGGGAAGCTAACCCTTACATTTAAAGAGTGGAAAAAGATGAGAAGACTGGATGAGGACTGGTTTCAGGAGCGGGAAAGTCAGCAGGGATAAGCTCACCTGGCTCCAGAATCTGGTGAGAAACTGTATGGTGGCATTGATGGGGCCTCCTCGTCAGTTCATATAGTTTTTTTTTTAAGGATGAGTTTTAACACAAACATTAATGGCTGGTTTTGCATCAGAAGTCTAAGGGTGTGTGTTCTGTCGAGTCTCTGGCATCCCAGCGAGTCCAGCGCATCAAGTTCCCCTTCTGTCACAGCTGGAGCTGCTTTTCTAGATTATCATGATGTCCTACAAGTAATCAAGCTCCTGCTCCAGGAATGATGCATTCAGTGCTTAATTTGTGCCGGAGCTAGCCGGAGCGCGCTCCGGGACCTCTTGGATCGGATCCAGGACCTATTTGATCCGCTCCGGCACCTCTTTGATCTGCTCCGTCACCTTTCCTGTCAATAAATAAACTGTGTTTTTAGCTGTGTTTTCTCTGCGCTTTAATCCTCTCTGAAGTGACGCCTGTTGGCTTATTTCTTATGCATTTTACTCAGAAATTAGGTAAAACGGGGGGAAAGTGATTCGTGCCGTCACGTGTCACAACGCAATGCGCATTGCGAAGGTATTGTTTCCGCACCGGCACCGCGCGCAAACGACACTTAACAGCCAGGTGACTGACAACGCTGTTACACTTGGCCTGCTAAAATGTCAAAGCGACAATCAAAACTCTCAAGTTTCTTTAAACCAGTCGGTCAGCCAGACCCCAAACTGGCCAAAGTTGTTCCGGAGGCAGAGCCCGGCTCCGCAGATACGGGTGGTGACAGCATGATAGCCGCTGAAGATGTGGTCTGTGCAGTCAGGAGCACAGATAAGGATGAGGGAGCAGTGATGTCAGTTCACGAGAAACTGTAGTCACCACTGTTGACTACAGTTTACAAGAGAAGACAATCAGTTAACAAGCATAAAGTTATTAGTGGGCAAAGCTCACAACACCGTGGCAAATAGACAGGAAATTTAATCAGACTGTGTCTGCTGCCTGTCAAGTTTGGTTGGATTCATTATTACTGTGCAGAGTGCACAACACATCATTCTAGTGATGTTTGGTCAAATATTCCAAATACAGACCTTTTTTCTTATTCTTTCTTGATTTTTGATTCTCAGGCTTTTGTTAAATTTATTGTATTTATTTTTTTCTGGCGTGGTGCTTACATGACAGTGACACACAAAAAATCCCATTAGCAATAAAATGTGTTTATTTGCAATATGTCAGTTATTTAAATTGCTCATTCCAAATTGATTTCAAGTGTTCTGATGGGCCACATGGTGTGCCAAATGTTGCTGCAAATGTTATACTAGGTAAGTGCGGAAATTAAGGTGAAAAAGAAGATAAAAACGCGTTAAAACCCGAGAAAAAAGGTTTCTTTCGGCGCACAATTTCAAAGGGGGACCCGGCACCTGATTGGGGACAAATTAAGCACTGGATGCATTCAATGATGTGGGACAACCCAGTGACTCTTCCACGCCACTTATCACAGCACTTTATTTCTGTTATTATGCTGCTCACAAGCTCTCAGACTTTAAGGTGATGGAGGTTTGTTGTAAAGCTGCAAAGTCATCCCCCTTTATTTTTGTTTTCCTCAAATGTTCACAGCTTCTGAAGATCTCTTAGTAAATGAGTTGCTGACAGCGCCTGTTGTTTGGAGGTTAATGATTACCTACCTGGCTACTTCTGGGTTCTGCTTGACAGCGAGCAGAAGAGGTTCAGTGTTGAGGAGAATGGCCCAGCAGGGGAAACAGGCCAGTAACAGGATCAGAATCCCTCTCTGGAGAATCACACCCACACGCTTCAAGTTACCGCTCCCATATGTCTGCATGAAACAAGCAGAGAGATACTCAAACAAGCAATGCTGGAAAACACTAATCACACCACTAAAGATGGGTAAGACTGGGAATAAAAACTAACTTGATACCAAAGCTTATTGTTGAATTGTTTTAAAGCAGACCCCAGGACAATCTGGGAACTCAGCAGCAACTGTTTTTGTCCAAATAAGACGAATACAGTGAAAGAACATCCTTCAGTGAGCAATACCTGAGATATTAGGGTATCACACGTCAACGACAAACCAGTGCCAATAGAAATACCCGTCACATTCACCACCTACAAACAAAACAAACACATGCTTCAGTGAAAAACGTTCATGTTGAAGAGACGGCATTTAAAGCCCAGCGCTTAGAGGCTGGGATGACGCACAAAACACACACAGGACTTAAAAACATCTCACCGAAATAGATAACACCACTCCTGCTAGTTCTGTTTTTCCCATGTGACCACAGAACACAGTGCTGACAACGCTGATCATAAAAATCATCAACTGGGAAATGACCTGGAACACAGGAACACAGAATTAGCAAAATACACTGAGTGAATCTATGACAGGAGTTCTAACAGATGTTGATACAGGAAGCTTTAACAGACCATCACAGTGAAATGAAAAGGCATTAATGACAAAATCTGCAGATTTTTGCTTTCTAGGCTACAAGTCTAAAACAAGGAGGTCAGCTGTGAAGGAGAAAGAATTGAAATTTAGGGCATAAATTAGTAAAAAAGAACATGGTGTTGATTAAAAATTGAAGAATGACTTGAAGAATGACAAATATCTATGGTAACATTGAGGAGCAATAAATATAAAGACTATGCGGAAGTGCAAAAACTACAGAACTTCAAGAGTTCACTTGAGGTCAACTGTAGAAATGCTGAAAATCACATACACACAAAGCCAAAAAGCAGAAATACACATTTTTCAGCCTGGTTAAAAAAATGCTTTGGGTCTTCTTTTTTTCCAGTTTTCAGTTCTTGTTACAAATACCTCTAACCATGGCTAGCTTGAAAGATGGAGCAGTACACGTTTACATTCAACAGCTGGAAATATGCCCCTCACTTTAGTTTTGTTGAGAGGAAAGATGACAGCAGCATCTTTGTCAGATGTAAACTGTGTCCCAGTGTGAGGTCTCTTTTAACTTAGATCAAAGTTGATTTCAAAAAATTTTCATATTCAATGCAAATTTGTTTTAAGCCGCCTTGAAGCAAGAAAGCCATTGTTTACCTCATTCATGAGTTCTGACAAAGTTTTATTGGAGACAAGTTGGACATGTTGTGTTTGATACTGTTGCAGTGGTCTATGGTTGATATTAGCTTAGGTGACATCCCACTTCACACTCCATCCACAGAGATCTCATCCTGTACTTTCACACCCATCCTGTAACAGTGTCGTTCTCCTTCCTCTGTAGGATTTTACATGGCGTGACAGCATTGCAGAAGTGTGTTAACACAGCTAAGGGACAGAATGTTTTGCTGGCAGTCAAAAGCAGGGCTTTGAACCGGTTCACGGAACGAAAACGAAAACCGGAAACTTTCGCCTTTCTTTCTAGGAACGAAAACGAAACCAGAAACTTTTGAATTTTTAATGTTCCGGAGCAGAACCGGAATATTAAAAGTATGGTAACCGGTTTAAAACCGTTTTTTACCCTTCTTGACACGTTGGTCACGTAGCCGAAATGCATATACTTCCTTTCATGCCCATATACCCACGTGCCCTGGCATGCCTGGCATGCAAGCTGTCAAGAAATATCCGTCTCCCACTCAACTCAAGCATCAGTAGTTGTAAAACCAATTTAATATTAACTTTTTTACATTTTAAAACTCTGCCTCGGCTATCTTAGTTAGCTAAGCAAATGGATTACAGTTTCCCAAGAAAACTGAATCACGATTTTGCGCTCGAAATTTTACTTAACACTGTAGAACTGCACACACAAATACATGTACATTACTGTCTCACAAGAGATCACATTCAGCACATTATTTGTCTCCTAATGTACGCAAAATGATATAAATAAGCAACGTTAGCTTGATGCTAACGTATGAAGGGAATTACATTGATATGCTAGCGGTTAGCATACATCGATATAACTTCGGTGTTAAAACAGAGTTTCAACTTTCATCACAGAAACAGATCATAATTACTCTTTATAAACAATACTGGAATCTCTAAATGTCAGAAAAAACTTACAGGCAAATGTTTTCCAAATAGGCTGATGGCTCACTTCAGCATACTGCAAGCCTAAGGCTCCAAACAAGTCAACCTATTGCTATAACCACTTCAAGACACTAGATGGCATATTTCAGTCAGTAATACGTTAAACAACACATCATCGTCACTTGACGGAAGATTTTTTACTTCCATCCATTTTCTATACCGCTTCTCCTGTTCAGGGTCACGGGTGGCTGGAGCCTATCCCAGCTGGCTGAGGGCGAGAGGCAGGGTACACCCTGGACTGGACGCCAGTCAATCGCAGGGCTGACACAGAGACACAGACAACCATTCACACACACACACACACACTCACACCTACGGGCAATTTAGAATCTCCAATTGACCTACTGAGCATGTTTTTGGACTGTGGGAGGAAGCCGGAGTACCCGGAGGGAACCCACGCATGCACGGGGAGAACATGCAAACTCCACACAGAAAGGCACGCCGTGCCCGAACCGGGATTCGAACCGGCGCCCTTCTTGCTGTGAAGCAAGAGCTCTAACAGCTGCGTGCAGCTACCGTGCAGCCCAGCTTTTATACTTATTTTTATTTATTTAGATTTAGGGATATAAAAAGCTTGATGGGATCAGGGTTTTTTTGGCAATAAATGACATGGCAGAAAAGGTTTGTATCTTAATTTATATAAGTTATCACAACGTAACCACTGTGGGAATATTATGCATAAAATTAAAATTACTCAGTGATGCAGCTTATATAATGCACAGGCCTAGTGAATTGTAGCATTTGCCGTGGATGATAACAGCCCATTTTGAGGGGCTAGTGTTACACCTTACAATTTAAATTCTATGGCTGACATGGAACGATATTAATGAGTTCAGTCCAACTACCATGTTATCACCCTGTGATACCTCTGCTGCTGCCCCAGAGGTTCAGTCTGCTTCCACCTTTACTCCTTCATGACGTTTACACACAAGATGAGCCTTAACAGGGGTGTAAGTACTTGGCTGTAACATAAAAAGAATCACTAACTCACCTGAAGCTTCAAGCTGATTCGCGATGCTGGGTGAGCGCCTTTTCAAAGAGGAGCTGACCTCTCATGATAAATTGGCTTAAAGTGAAACAATGACTGGAATGGCATAATTTGGCGCTCCATGAGCGATGAACACGGAGTTATCGCCATTATCTGTGATAAGCTGGGTTCTTGGGACCACGTTAAGCTGGTGTTGGCAGCAGCTCACTGAGCTCAGCGGCAGCCTCACCTGATGCTTCATGGCTGATGCTCCTTATATAAGACACAAAGTTATTCCTCTCTCACAGTCTCTCGCACTCCAATCTATTAAATTTAGTGATCACATTTTCTTTCCACCAATTTCCTTCTGTTTTGACATGTTCCAAGCCCACTGAGACCAATATCCAGAGAATAAAACCTTAGTAAAAGGGCTTGAGATGTGAAAAGAAGCAAGCTTACAATAAATGAAATCAATCTCACGCATTGGTTCACGAGTTTGGCTCCATTCAAACACCCTAAAATATTTAATTCAAGTTAGTTTCTGTTTCCCTCCACACAGCCCTATTAACGTCCACATACATGTACAACAAACATGAAACAGACAATAACGCGCTTATAGGCAGTTAGGTGCGTTTAAATGAACTCTTACCACTGGTCCCGATAGTTTAAAAAGTTGTAGGAGCTCATTCTGGTACACCGGCGGAATTAGACCCTTCATGAGCTTCAGACAGGACCCTTCACTGGAGATGGGGACTAGGGGTGGGCGTATCGATCTTAATATCGATAGTATCGATACCAAGCTGAGTATTGGTATCGGATCGATACCAGCGTGATGAGATCGATACTGCAGTTTGTCTTATGTCGTCTCTTTACTTTACTTTCCTCCGCTCCTACCGCCGCTTCGAAGCGGCGCGCCTCTCCCTGTGTCTCTCTCTCTCCCTCTCTGTCTCTCTGCGCTCACTCAAGCACACTCAACCCCTCCTCCTCCCTCGCTGCTCTCTCTGCTCTACCAGAGGGCGGAGAGTCAGGCCGTTAGTCAGAGAGAGAGAGAGCAGATCAACCGGACGGAATGGCAGAGCAAGAAAGAAAGCGGAGCTCGGTGTGGACTTATTTTACCTCAGCGGAAAAGGACACCGCCAGTTGCAATGTATAAAACAAAGTTATCCGCCACTGTGGAAACACAACTAACCTGCACAAGCACATAAAAGCAGCTCACCCCCGAGAGAGCTCCGAGCTGCAAGTCATGTCAAAGAAGGAGTAGGGGGAGGCGGATCCCCAACCCCGACCCCCGACACAGAGACAAAAAAAAAAATCAATATCCAGGTAATCAGTTTGTCAGTGTAATTGGTTATCTACGGAGCCCCTCTGGTGACATTGGAGAAAAAAAATTATATATATAATAACGCGTGGCCACGAGATAATAACGCGTGGCCACGCGATAATTAATGCGTGGCCATGACATAGTTAATGCGTGGCCACGACAAAGTCACCTTCAGTATAGCGGGATCTGTCAGTTTTAGAGGGATGCAAAGACTGTTGATTGCTTATGGACAAGTTTGGATTCATTTCATTTTATTATAATCTGTGAATGAGTTACAGTGACATTCTTCAGTCACTTGCGGTTCGGCATGGAGTAATTCTTAGTAAAAGACACTTAATTCGGCTGCTCAAAATACATGGGCTTAAACGCAAGGTATATGCTGGTGTCTGGGAAGTCACAGATTTCATCATTCATGTCATTTTTTAGTTTTTTAATGATTTCTTCTTGAATTCCACGGTCCCGCAGAAACTGCAGAAAGGCATCTTCCTCTCTTTCCATTTCATATGTAGTCTTTAGAAACATCAGAATTGTACGGAGCCCCAGACATGACATGGTCAATAATAATAATAATTCGTTCCCACGACATAAGTATAACGTGAGCACGAAATACTAATTCGTTCCCCATGAAATGAGTATAACGCGCCTTCTAAGGTCTGAGACTGCGTTCACGCCATCTACGCTTCGGAAAAGCGCTGTCGTGCTATCTACGCTTGAAAATCGATCGATAAAAAAATCAACAATTTAACAAACAATTTAGAATTAATTTTTTAAGAATTTTTCAAATCAGCCCATGTAGCTATGCGTGTGGGACTTGGAGAACAAGAATATGTTACAGTACGCTGAAAAAAATTTGAGTTTGATTTTTTATGAATTTTTCAAATCAGCTCCTGTAGCCATGCGTGTGTACAGTGTGTGACTTAAGCAGTGCTTAATTTGTCCCCAATCAGGTGCCGGGTCCCCCTTCGAAATTGTGCCCCGAAAGAAACCTTTTTTCTCGGGTTTTAACGCGTTTTTATCTTCTTTTTCACCTTGATTTCCGCACTTACCTAGTATAACATTTGCAGCAACATTTGGCACACCATGTGGCCCATCAGAACACTTGGAATCAATTTGGAATGAGCAATTTAAATAACTGATATATTGCAAATAAACATATTTTATTGCTAATGGGATTTTTTGTGTGTCACTGTCATGTAAGCACCACGCCAGAAAAAAATAAATCCAATAAATTTAACAAAAGCCTGAGAATCAAAAATCAAGAAAGAATAAGAAAAAAAGGTCTGTATTTGGAAGGATAAATGACCAAACATCACTAGAATGATGTGTTGTGCACTCTGCACAGTAATAATGTATCCAACCAAACTTGACAGGCAGCAGACACAGTCTGATTAAATTTCCTGTCTATTTGCCACGTTGTTGTGTGCTTTGCCCACAATTAACTTTATGCTTGTTAACCGATTGTCTTCTCTTGTAAACTGTAGTCACCAGTGGTGACTACAGTTTCTCGTGAACTGACGTCACTGCTCCCTCATCCTTATCTGTGCTCCTGACTGCACAGACCACATCTTCAGCGGCTATCATCCTGTCACCACCCGTATCTGCGGAGCCGGGCTCTGCCTCCGGAACAACTTTGGCCAGTTTGGGGTCTGGGTGACCGACTGGTTTAAAGAAACTTGAGAGTTTTGATTGTCGCTTTGACATTTTAGCAGGCCAAGTGTAACAGCGTTGTCAGTCACCTGGCTGTTAAGTGTCGTTTGCGCGCGGTGCCGGTGCGGAAACAATACCTTCGCAATGTGCATTGCGTTGTGACACGTGACGGCATGAATCACTTTTCCCCCCCGTTTTACCTAATTTCTGAGTAAAATGCATAAGAAATAAGCCAACAGGCGTCACTTCAGAGAGGATTAAAGCGCAGAGAAAACACAGCTAAAAACACAGTTTATTTATTGACAGGAAAGGTGACGGAGCTGATCAAAGAGGTGCCGGAGCAGATCAAATAGGTCCTGGATCCGATCCAAGAGGTCCCGGAGCGCGCTCCGGCTAGCTCCGGCACAAATTAAGCACTGGACTTAAGCATGCAATAACTTGAAAACTGTACAGTGAAATGAATGTTACCTGGGGACCTAGAGAACAAGAATGTGTTACAGTACGCTGAAAACAATTTGAGATTGATTTTTTATGATTTTTTTCAAATCAGCCAATATATCAATGACCTGGTTTGACTTTTTTCTTTTTAATTGATTATTTTATTTTGTTTGTTGTAATATTACATGAAAGCAATGACAGATGTATGTATACCAACAAATGAAAATATGACCAAAAAAGCAACTCTCCCTTTGGAACTTGGAACTAAACTTTTGGCCATTCGAGTATTGATTTCTGAGTTTACGAGGTGCACTTGAATGTACCATGAAGCCGCACACACTCATTACCGCACTAAGCAATGTAGACGGGCGATCGATTTTCAAGCGTAGATAGCACGACAGCGCTTTTCTGAAGCGTAGATGGCGTGACCGCAGTCTCAGACCTTAGAAGGCGCGTTATACTCATTTCGTGGGAACGAATTAGTATTTCGTGCGCACGTTATACTCATTTCGTGGGAACGAATTAGTATTTCGTGGGCACGAATTGGTATTTTGTGGCCACGAATTAGTATTTCGTGGCCACGAATTGGTATTTTGTGGCCACGAATTAGTATTTCGTGGGCACGATTTTTTTTTTTTTTTGAGCATGTCATGTCTGGGGCTCCGTACACATGAGCCAATGCAGGTTTCGATCTAATGCTCGTAAGGGACTAATCAAGTTTACATATACAGAGGGTCGCCGAGGCCATAGATGTGTCAAATATACTATACCGTGACAGATCCCGCTATATGAAGGGTGAATTATGTCGTGGCCACGCATTATTTATAATAATAATTATATATATATAGATATATTTTTTTTCTCCTAAAGGGGAATTATGTCGTGGCCACGTATTAATTATCTCGTGGCCACGCGTTATTATATATAATTTTTTTTCCCTCCAATGTCACCAGAGGGGCTCCGTAGGGATCAGTTTTTGTCGGACAATATTGTTTTTCAGCCAGTTGAAAAAAAAAACTAAATTATTTTACTGGAGTGTAACCCAAAAATATTGCTACCCAAATAGAGATAAGCTCTACATTAAACCTGAAATATGAATATGGCAGAACAAAATAAAAAACCCTTTGTGTAAACTGTTTAAGGAAAAATAGTATTCCTATTTAGGCTATATATACAGATGAAAGTTACAGACTTATTAATCTTAATCACTTTGTCATTTCACTTAGATAATTCACCAAGAGCCATGGCTATAACAAAGAGCATTGCCACGATGATCGTTAAGGACCTACATCCCCTCTCTGTGGTTGAACAGGAGGGTTTCAAGAATTTGACACTTGATCCAGGCTACAGAATTCCAAGTAGGAAATTTTTCATGGGAGAGAAAATACCTTCATCGTATGCAGACTGTCGCTTAAAAGTAAAAAGATGTCTAGATGCTGCTAACAGTATTGTATTGACCACTGATATGTGGACATCAAGAGCCACAGAGTCTTATTTAATAATATGGCCAGTGACAACTGGCCATATTATTGACGAGAACTGGGAAATGCAATCATATGTGCTAGAAACCAGCAGTTTCGCAGGGAAGCACAGTGCTGACAACATTTGCTCTGAGCTGAAAAGAATTACAGACGAATGGGGCATAACTGCCAAAATTCAGGCTGTAGTCACAGATAATGGAGCCAATATTGCTGCTGTACACAAAGCAGGTTGGGCACATTATCCATGTTTTGCACACACTTTAAATCTGGTTCAAATTTACAGTTCAAATTTTGTTCCATTGTTGCAGTTCATTAATAAAAAAAAAAACATTTTTATTGCCTAAAATCTATGTGCTGTGTTTTACCCTAATCATAATCAACCAACACAAGGCAATATTACAAAATTATTCAATGATCATCACATTTCATGTAAAAAGTATCGGTATCGGAATCGATCCGATACTAGCCCTGTATTTACTTGGTATCGGATCGATTCCAAAATTCCCAGTATCGCCCACCCCTACTGGGTACAGAAGCCACTGTGGCTACTTGATTTATACCCGGAAACCTGATTTGTTCCGCGCATGCGCCGAAATTGCGTCACATCCCGTCGTTCAATGTTGCACTTTACGGTAATAATAATATCTGCCCAAATTTATTTTTTATTCATCAATTTTAATTTCGTTCGTGGACCATTGGATTGACCATATCGGTGATGAAGCACTCTGACATTTTGTTTTTATAATAATTAATAATTAAATGATAATAAATAATGATTACATTAGAAAATATTCGAACGAATAACGGGTCATTTTATATTCGTTCGATCTTGTTTTTTTGTTAAAGTGACAGCCCCTTAATGCTCCCCTTAACATACGCTCCTTATCCTCCACCTGCACTCTCTGCTGTTTTGAAGAGAACGCCGTCATGACACCTAAGGCGCAAATGAAGCGTCAAAAAAAATTACGACTAAACTATGTGCTGGTGCGACCAACTTTGTAGAGCCCTGTTTTGTATATGTGTGCTTTTTGTATATTTATAATTTCTCCTCTCAGTCTGTGTAAACTATATTAAACATAAAGTCACTTTTCCACTCCTAAAGATCCATGAGTTGAACAAGAATGACAGTTAATTTGTAAATGCAGGTAGACATAATTTCATTCTGCAAATTTGCATTTGTGAGGACTGCATTTACTTACTTGTTTGATTTACATTTACATACATCCAAGATCTGAACTACACTTATGGAGCAAATAAATATAAAACATAATTAATTGCTTAACTGACACATTAAAACGGTTACAATTAATTTTACAGTATCGAAAAAAAATGAATTTCCTGGTGACCGACTTTTCTTCTTAAAAAAAAAAAAAAAGAAAGAAAGAAATAACACGTCCTGTTACGTCTTGTCCGTTTACAACAGTTCATTTTTTCATTTTTTTTTTCTAAAGGAAGGAAGAGGAAGACTCTTGAAAGCTTCATCATTCTTCAGTCATACCACCATGAAGCACTCTGATATTTCTTAGGATTGGAGGAGTAATCAAAAAAATAAATTGTCAGGACTGTAGGTGACCCTCTGCTTGTCTCGCTGCCGGTCATTTGGACTAATCACCTGAAGCATTCTACAAAGTAATATTCTCAGTGATGAGACTATCTTCACAGAGAAGGAAAACTTTAACACCTCAGATCCCCTTATGTTTCTCAAAATTAATCATATGGTGCTTCTCAAGCTGTAGTTTAAAAAAAAGTAATGTGGAGTTCAGAGACAAATGATCAACTGCTGCTTGTGTGTCAGATTATCCAATTAATTTTAAAAAAATTAATTAATTAATTCTTTCACTTAAGCAAGCGACAAATGAACGTTTAAATCCCAGACTACAAAGTTACTGTGACTACCTGATTTGTACCCGGACACCTGATTTGTTCCACGCATGCGCGTCGCATTTAGAAACGCGTCTACGTCCCGTCAAGTGCTGTCCGTTTACGACAGTTGAGAAATTTAAAATTTCGCACGTCTAAGTTTAAAATTTTGTAGTCAGACATTTATGGACACATATCATTCTGACTGAAGAATCCGTACAGAGTGTGTCACCCTGCTTCCGAGCAAAAAGCGTTTAATCATTGACAGAGTCGAACCAACAGTCGCACGCTCTCTCTCCCGACACCAGCACTTCTGCCCGACGTCCGTGGTCGACCGCCCGTGTGGTCCCCAGTTACGTCCTCAGAGACCGTCGTCCGTAGCCAACTGCTTGTGTTGTCTTCAACCAAGTCGCCAGAGAACAGCACCGCGGACTCAATTGGATAAGTACATGCTGCACCAAGGCACCTTTACACGTTAAAGCACCCCCTACCACCACCCCTTCTCCCCCCACTTATCTTCGCACCACTCCCCCACCTACACCCGCACACACCCACATACACAAAATCAGCATCAGAATCTCCATTAAAACCAGGACAAGTGGCGACTTCAAAGCACCCCTCCTCAGCACAAGAAAGAAAACAAATCTGGACATCCGCTTTTTTAAGTGATAAAACTACTTAACGAAAAAAACCCACACTAGACGCAAGACCCCAGAAAAGCACAGCCAGAAACCACCCCCCTTCAACCCCATCACTAAACACCTTCATCAACAGCACCTTGCAAGACCTGAGCACTATGGCCCGTATTTCACCCCCCAAACCAGCCAGCAAAGACAAAATGTTGCCCTCTCTAAAAATATCCCACTCCAGCAAAACCGGAAAACTACCTCCTAATGACCCATCCACTCCAGATCAGCCACCAACCCCTCCAATAATTCCCCCCACCAAAGAAAACATTGACAACTTAATTATAAAGAACATTTTTGATCAACTCACCCACCTCTTTTCTGAACTTGGCAAATACACACAACCCGCCCCCTTCAGCAACGCCATCACCCAAATGCAGTCAACCCTAAACACCATGGAACAAATCTTACTGAGTAAACAAGACCCACAGACTCCTCTCCCTCCACTCTCTACCAGCTTCACTGAAATAGTCCAAACAAACATGCACAAATACTCAACCTTCAACTCTGGTACCAGAAAAAGACCAAGAAGAGAATCCACAGAAAACCAACCCATCACCCCAGTTGTTATGTCCGATTTTAAATCTCCCACCAGCTCGTGCTCCACTAACCAGTCAATCATCCAAGAAATCAAAAAACACAAACCACAGGCAAAGCTTCAAAAACTGGTCCATATGCAAAATGGTAATATCCTCATTTTCCCGAAGGACATTCAGTCCCTCAACACCCTTCTCTCACCCTGGCCAGAAGAAGCATTTCATGGAACAAAAATCACCTGCAGACTGGCACGAAAACCCGGATCCACCCCTCCATCTGAACCCCCTTCTAAACAATTAGTCATCAAAGGTATTCACACTGACATCACCGAAGATCACATTAAAAAAGAATTGGAATCACAAGGTATTGGCATCTCCAAAATTCACCGAATCACTAGCAAAACCACCTAACAGCCCACCACCTTCATAAAAATCCTACTCACTGGCCCCAGTCAAGCTGTCGGCCTTCTCCATGAAGGCTTCTTCATGGACCTATTTCAGTACAGAGTAGAGAAGGCCCGCCCCCCACCCTCCATCCGCCAGTGCTACAAATGTAAAAAATTCAACCACATATCCACCAACTGCAGTAACCCTGTAACATGCCTCAGATGTGGAGGACACCACCATCACAAATCATGCAGTTTAGATAGAAGCAATGCCAAATGCGCCAACTGCTCCGGACCACATTCCTCTGCATCCAAAACCTGTCCAGTCTACCTTTCACTCATGAACCCGTCAGCAGGAAAGCCCGCACCCACAAGACGCCCTACTAGAAAACTATCCACCCCCAACCCCCTCAACCAGCACAGTACAGACAGCATACACCTAACCCACCTCCGTGAAGACCTCAAAAAACTGTCCATGGATGACAACAAAATCACCCAAGTCATACAGAGCATCAGAAAACACACCAACTTCACTGTCTGACTCCACATCCCCCCAACCCACCCCCAACAAGTAGGATAAACATAAGTCTAATTCCCTTTCTACCTACAATGACACTCACAACTTTTTTACATATCAACATCCGTGGAATCAGAGGCAACAAAGAACTCATCCACCTACTCACCACTAGAAACATCTCTGTGGCATCAATAAATGAAACCCTTCTCTCAACCACATCCCGCATCCGCATCCCAGGCTACAACATTATACGCAAAGAACGTCAGACAGGACATGGAGGAGGAGTTGCCATCTTAATCAAAAACCACCTAGAATACAGTCAAATAGACTTTGGCCTCTCTCCACAACAACTCAAAGACAATGAATATGTAGCAATAAAAATAAAACTCCACTCGCAGCACTCCATTACAGTCACCAGCATCTACTGCCCCCCTGGAATTAAACCCTCAGCCCCACTCCTTAAAGCCACAACTACCCCTAGCCTCTCCCTGATAATGGGTGACCTGAACTCCAAACACACTGATTTCCATTGCACTAAAACTAATTCAAATGGAATAGCACTCAAGGACATCCTTCAGGATATCAATCTGTCAATAATCAATACAAATGAACCCACCTACATCTCCCCTCAGACCGGCAACACAGACATCTTGGACCTCATCCTCTGCACCCCCGACCTCGCCACCAGACTCCACAGCTTCACCACCACTAACCACCTCTCGAGTGACCACCTTCCAGTCCTCACCACCTTCTCCTTCCAACTACAATCAATCACAACTAAACACTACAACTATAGGGAAGCTAATTGGGACACCTACAGACAAACCATAGACTATAAACTAAACAACATCAACCAAATACCCACACCTCCCACCCCCCAAAGCCTGGACCAACTTGCCACCCTGCTAGGCAACTTACTCACTCCAGCCAGAGAAGAAACCATACCCCCTAAATCTGCAAAACCTCATACACAGTCCCTACCCCCCCACCTCCTCCACCTCATCAGACGAAGAAGAAAACTCCGCAGGGAATTTATTCGAACAAGATCACCACAAACCAAAACAAAAATAAACCATCTCCAAACAATCATAAAATCACAACTTAACCTCCACCAACAGAAAACCTGGAACACTTTCTACCGACAACTAGACAAAGATACAAACCCCCGGACATTCTGGCAAAAAATCAAAAATCTGAACGGCAACACAGACAATAACAGCAACACACCACCCCTTAAAACATCCGGCGTCATCATCACTGACAATAAAGACAAGGCATTACTCTTCAGGAACCACCTGTAGGCCATTCACACCTGCCCAAACCACCCAAACTTTGATGACTCCCGGAAAAATCATGTTGGCATGGAAGTAACAAACCACAAAAGGAAACAGTCTACCACAACCAAACCTTCACCAGAGCCCCATCCCCTCACAAACCCAGTTACAACCAAAGATATACTACAACATGCCAAGAAAATGAAAAATAAAGCCCCTGGGGAAGATAACGTCCACACGATACTGATTAAACAAGCCCCAGTCACCTTCCTTCAGCACCTTGGTCAGCTCTTCACCACCTGCCTCACCACAGGACATTTCCCCTCACCCTGGAAATCAGCAATCATTACTATAATCCATAAAACCGGCAAAGACCCCCATAACCCCAACAGTTACCGCCCCATCAGCCTCCTTAGCCATATCGGCAAACTATTTGAGCGCATCCTCACCTTACGTCTCTCCAACCACATAGACTCCATAGGGCTGATTGGACTACACCAAGCTGGATTCAGAAAAAATAGAACTGCTACAGACAACATCCTCCGTTTATCAGAAGACATTTACAAAAATTTCAACAAAAAACAAGTAACACTGGCAATATTCTTTGACATTGAAAAAGCTTTTGATAAAGTATGGCACAACGGATTCATTTACAGACTTCTTGACAATAATCTCAAACTCCCCAAACCCACCCAATCCATCATCTCAAGCTTCCTCAATAACAGGCAAATAAAGGTCAAAATCTCCACCTCCATTTCAACCCCCTTCACACCACAAGCCGGTGTCCCTCAAGGCTCAGTCCTCAGTCCCCTCCTCTTCCTCATCTACATCTCCGACATCTATTACCCCCCACCCACCATAGCCAAAGTTTCACAGTTTGCTGATGATCTATGTTACTGGACCACCTCGAAATCCCCACAGCTAGCTGCCTCCAAACTACAACACTGCATCACTGAAGTAGAGGAATGGACCAATCTCTGGAGAATTTCACTAAACCCCATAAAAACACAATCAGTCATCTTTACCAGAAACCCTCACCTACAGTCCGCCCACATCAACCTCACACTCCATAACCAGCCAATAAATCTCAGCAAGGAAGCAACTTTCCTCGGCATCATGTTTCAAAGCAATATGACCTGGTCCAAACACATCAATAACCTGGAACAGAAAGCAAACAACCGACTTAACCACCTCAAAGCCCTCTGTGGAAAGCGAGGTGCATCGTCCTCCACAGTCATAAAAGTTTACCTATCATACATCAGACCACTATTTGAATACTCTGTTCCCGCCTGGATTACAATCTCCAACCACCAACTCCACCGCCTGCAATTAATACAAAACAAAGCACTGAAACTAGCCCATAGACTCCCACCATATATCAACAACCACTACATTCACTCCATATCTGGCATCAAAACAGTTAAACAACGACACCAAACAACAGCCCAGAAGTACCTGGCATCTGCCATAAACAACCCTGCTCTCAAGAAAACCATCAGGGAAGCCCATCAAACTGAAAACACCCCTCTGTCATACATCCTGACACTTCACCATGACCCCCAGCCACCCAACCCACCATGACCTCGCAGACACCCAACCCTCCCACCACTGCTTCCTGATATTTAACTACTCACACAGGCGCATACAAGTTTTATCTTGCATCTCAAAATTTTTCTCTTCTATTATTAAAAAATAAAAAAGACCAAAAAAATTTTTAAAATGCCAAAACACACATACAACCCCCCCATAAAAGAATAAAAATCAGATTTTAAAATAAATAAATAAATAAATAAATAAATAAAAACAAATATATAAAAAATGGGAGATGAGTCCCCACCTCCAACTCCCACTACCCTAACCAGGGTTTTCATCCCTGTCCCCCCAGACACACACACACACACACACACACGCACGCACGCACACACACACACACGCACAAACACACACACACGCACAACACACACACACACACACACACACACACACACACACACACACACACACACACACACACACACACACACACACACAAGCACACACACTACAACTCCCACTACCCTAACCAGGGTTTTCATCATTCTTCCCTCCCCTCTTAGTCGTTACCAAAAAAAAAAACAATCTCCAGTGTGCGCCAAACAGCCAGACTGGCGCATAGAAAGGATCTGAGAAGAAAGAGTTCCTGAAGATATAAACAGTCATTTTTCAGACACAAACTTTTCTGCAACAGAGATGAACATGACTCAACCACAACAGGAGGCAAATTAACCACAAATAACCACTTATGCCTGTTATTCAGATATTAGTGGTTATCAGTGGTGTAGTGGTCCCTTGAGAAGTGGGTATACTCTAAATTTTCACCTTTTTTAAGTAATACAGAAAAAGAAGACGGTTTTAGAACCAGTGACATGTAAGACTACTCTATTTACCCAAAAATCTGTCATTTCTACTTACTCACTATTATAAAACTATCATGACTTAATTAGGAGCAGTTTGTAGTTACTACTGGTCACACAAGCAGAATGGATTGTATGTATGTATTTATCATGAGGCAAACATGGTGTTTCGGTTATTTTTTCAAAATATATTTTTGGGGCATTAATACCTTTGCTTAGAGGACAAGAGAGTTGAGGAAACAGGGTGAGAGTGGGGAGTGACATGCAAGAAAGTAGCCACAGGGCCGCCTTGAACCCGGGCCACCTATATATATATATATATATATATATATATATATATATATATATATATATATATATATATATATATATATATATATACCGCGAGCTTAGCCACTTGGCCATCTGCGCACCTTGTTGTAAAGCAGTGTTGAAGATTTATTTAAATAAAATACTTTAAATCTGAAGTTGATAATGCATTCTTGTTCATATTCAACTCATCGCCGCTTGTTCTGTTGTTTGGTCTGTTCTGCTGCCGTTCACATACAAGTGTCACACACAGACACCTGAGCTGTTAGCGATATTTTAATCGGCATGACCACCCCTATTCTGCTTCTGATTGGCTTATCAGTCACCATGCCTAAAGTTAACCAATTTAATCAGTGAAGGCAGCGAGTACCAGCCAATTAGAGGCAGAGGAGGGTGGGTCATGGCTTCACCATCCTTGATGGAAAAAGGGCAATCTGGCAGTTGGATATTACTGAATGGTGCGCATCGGTGGCGGGTGTTTAGAAGTGGGCATACTCAATGCTGACTGAAAAATAAGTGGGTATACCCTCGACTACACCACTGGTGGTTATGAGCAGATGAGGGCCACTCACATGTTTTGTCATAAATCTGCCCACTGGAGTCAGTGCAAAACAGGTTAGCCACAACAGAGGATTCGATAATTAAATACCGATTAAAAAACTCGAGAGCTTTGATATAAAGCAGGAAGCCAACGGAAACTGTTCTCAGAGGAATTCAACCGAGCCGTCCCAAAGCCGTCTGCAGATGCCTGCTCGTCATATGATCAACTCTCCACCCCCAGACAACAACAGCCTCCATGCTGAAACCCACAGGGGGAAACGCCAGAGCCTGCTTCCCCTTTGAACCAGCCAACACGACGAGTGTGGAGACTTTAAACCGTCAGAAGAAAGTTTCTTTTCCCTCATCGAGCGAGCGCGTACCTGCACGGTTCATCCTCCTACGCTGAGCGCGTCTTTTTTTTGCGCTTTTCTTCTGAAGGATTTCACTGCGAGTGACGGATAAATGGAGTCGTCTCTCGAGCTGTCAAACTCACTGAGCAGCGTGGCCTCACTGCTCAATCGCTCCCGGACTTTTAAAGTTCTAGTGATAGGTGACTCCGGGGTGGGGAAGACGTGCCTCACACACCGACTCTGCGCCGGAGAGTTCCCCAGCCGAGTGGAGGCGACCATCGGGGTGGACTTCCGCGAGAAAGTGCTGGATGTCGATGGAGAGAAGATCAAGGTAAAATGGAAAAGCTTGTGCATGACTTGTGGAAGAAACATGGAGCAGTGGACACATTAAAAGTTCTGACAGAAGCTGGACAAATAGCCTCCTTGACGTTTATTGTTGATCCTCCATCCGGTTCAGTTAATTTTACATCCTTAAACTAAAAGCAACCCATGTAGTGATGGCTCTTTTAAATGAAATTCAAACCACCTTTTAAGTAGGCATCTAATATTTAAGTTTTGACAAACCCCCTGAGTCCTGGTGTGGAGGTCTTCGTGGTTCTGTTTGTCAGGTGATTAAGGTGTCTGGGCCTCCTCAGTGTGTTTTTAACAGCCTGTTTACATTGTTAGCTCTATCATACAGCCCAACACTGCAGTGTATACCAGCTGCTGAATGACTCAGTTGTCCCAACACTAAATGAGAGTGAATTCTCTGGATTTCAGTCAATCAGCAGACCTGCGTGAGTTTGGAGAACTAATGCACAGCTAATGCTGCCTGAAAACCACTCTGACTGTTATTTACGCATGGCTGAGGTGGCAGGTTAGCTGTGGCACAAACAGCTCATAATGTTTGGCTTTATATCTCACAGCTAGAATTTAGTTTAATTTAGTTTCATGCCATTGCTGTTCGAAAATCTGTTTGATTTCTGCTTTTGAAGTTGGTTAGTGTCGATGTTTGTGTGTGTGTGTGTGGGTGTGAGGGATTTGAAACAACCACACAACAGAGGAAGTGTCTGTCGATGGCATGTTTGATCTAACAAGAGGAGGAATCAAGCTTGAGTTTGATAAAGACATTTGACAGTCCCGTGTCATTTCTTCATGGTAAGAGTAGAGATAAGGACATCTCACAAAGTTTAAACAGACTGTGAGGACTTTAAGTGATCTTGAAAATGTCTCTCTTCTAGATATCTGACTGATCCTAATCTACATCTTAAAATGAGATTATCAGCACCAATATAGGTTATTTCTAAATGCTATTTTTAGCTTCCCGATTGGGTCAGACAGGACTGGATTGAGAAGAAGAAAGCTAAACAGGAGAGTGATAGAGCACAAGCTAATGGC